>CAWWDY010000537.1:0-34490 GCA_963942605.1 Poecilus cupreus
TTACATAACACCGTTTTCAAGTATTTAAACTGTCATATTCATGTATATGTCGTGTGTAATGGCTATGTTTGCAAAATCAAGTTAAATAGCTGTTTTCAGCTTGCAAAAACATAAAAAATGCTGTTTTAAAGTATTTAAACTGTCATATTCATGTTTCTGTCGTGTATAATAGCTAATGTTGGTGAAAGCAAGATAAAAATGCTGTTTTAAGCATGCAAAAGTATACAAAACACCGTTTTCAAGTATTTAAACTGTCATATTCATGTTTCTGTCGTGTATAATAGCTAATGTTGGTGAAAGCAAGATAAAAATGCTGTTTTAAGCATGCAAAAGCATACAAAACACCGTTTTAAAGTATTTAAACTGTCATATTCATGTATATGTCGTGTGTAATTGCTTATGTTTGCAAAATAAAGATAAAATAGATGTTTTCAGCTTGCAAAAACATACAAAATGCTGTTTCCAAGTATTTAAACTGTCATATTCATGTTTCTGTCGTGTATAATAGCTAATGTTGGTGAAAGCAAGATAAAAAATGCTGTTTAAGCATGCAAAAGCATACAAAACACCGTTTTGAAGTATTTAAACTGTCATATTCATGTATATGTCATGTGTAATGGCTTATGTTTGCAAAATCAAGATAAAATAGCTGTTTTCAGCTTTCAAAAATATACAAAATGCTGTTTTAAAGTATTTAAACTGTCATATTCATGTTTCTGTCATGTATAATAGCTAATGTTGGTGAAAGCAAGATAAAAATGCTGTTTTAAGCATGCAAAAGTATACAAAACACCGTTTTCAAGTATTTAAAATGTCATATTCATGTTTCTGTCGTGTATAATAGCTAATGTTGGTGAAAGCAAGATAAAAATGCTGTTTTAAGAATGCAAAAGCATACAAAACACCGTTTTAAGTATTTAAACTGTCATATTCATGTATATGTCGTATGTAATGGCTTATGTTTGCAAAATCAAGATAAAATAGCTGTTTTCAGCTTGAAAAAACATACCAAATGCTATTTTCAAGTATTTAAACTGTCATATTCATGTTTCTGTCATGTGTAATAGCTAATGTTGGTTAAAGCAAGTTAAAAATGCTGTTTTAAGCATGCAATAGCATACAAAACACCGTTTTCAAGTATTTAAACTGTCATATTCATGTACATGTCGTGTGTAATGGCTTATGTTGGCAAAATCAAGATAAAATAGCTGTTTTCAGCTTGTAAAAACATACAAAATGCTGTTTTCAAGTATTTAAACTGTCATATTCATGTTTCTGTCGTGTATAATAGCTAATGTTGGAGAAAGCAAGATACAAATGCTGTTTTAAGCATGCAAAAGTATACAAAACACCGTTTTCAAGTATTTAAACTGTCATATTCATGTTTCTGTCGTGTATAATAGCTAATGTTGGTGAAAGCAAAATAAAAATGCTGTTTTAAGCATGCAAAAGCATACAAAACACCGTTTTCAAGTATTTAAACTGTCATATTCATGTATATGTCGTGTGTAATGGCTTATGTTTCCAAAATAAAGATAAAATAGAGGTTTTCAGCTTGCAAAAACATACAAAATGCTGTTTTCAAGTATTTAAACTGTCATACTCATGTTTCTGTCGTGTATAATAGCTAATGTTGGTGAAAGCAAGATAAAAATGATTGTTTAAGCATGCAAAAGCATACAAAACACCGTTTTGAAGTATTTAAACTGTCATATTCATGTATATGTCATGTGTAATGGCTTATGTTTGCAAAATCAAGATAAAATAGCTGTTTTCAGCTTTCAAAAATATACAAAATGCTGTTTTAAAGTATTTAAACTGTCATATTCATGTTTCTGTCATGTATAATAGCTAATGTTGGTGAAAGAAAGATAAAAATGCTGTTTTAAGCATGCAAAAGTATACAAAACACCGTTTTCAAGTATTTAAAATGTCATATTCATGTTTCTGTCGTGTATATTAGCTAATGTTGGTGAAAGCAAGATAAAAATGCTGTATTAAGCATGCAAAAGCATACAAAACACCGTTTTCAAGTATTTAAACTGTCATATTCATGTACATGTCGTGTGTAGTGGCTTATGTTTGCAAAATAAAGTTAAAATAGCTGTTTTCAGCTTGCAAAAACATACTAAATGCTGTTTTTAAGTATTTAAACTGTCATATTCATGTTTCTGTCGTGTATAATAGCTAATGTTGGTGGAAGCAAGATAAAAATGCTGTTTTAAGCATGCAAAAGCATACAAAACACCGTTTTAAGTATTTAAAATGACATATTCATGTATATGTCGCATGTAATGGCTTAAGTTTGCAAAATCAAGATGAAATAGCTGTTATCAGCTTGAAAAAACATACAAAATGCTGTTTTCAAGTATTTAAACTGTCATATTTATGTTTCTGTCGTGTGTAATAGCTAATGTTGGTGAAAGCAAGATAAAAATGCTGTTTTAAGCATGCAAAAGCATACAAAACACCGTTTTCAAGTATTTAAACTGTCATATTCATGTTCATGTCGTGTGTTTTGGCTTATGTTTGCAAAATCAAGATAAAATAGCTGTTTTCAGCTTGCAAAAACATACAAAATGCTGTTTTCAAGTATTTAAACTGTCATATTCATGTTTCTGTCGTGTATAATAGCAAATGTTGGTGAAAGTAAGAAAAAATGCTGTTTTAAGCATGCAAAAGCATACAAAACACCGTTTTCAAGTATTTAAACTGTCATATTCATGTTTCTGTCGTGTGTAATAGCTAATGTTGGTTAAAGCAAGTTAAAAATGCTGTTTTAAGCATATAAAACTATACAAAACACCGTTTTTAAGTATTTAAACTGTCATATTCATGTACATGTCGTGTGTAATGGCTTATGTTGGCAAAATCAAGAAAAAATTGCTGTTTTCAGCTTGTAAAGACATACAAAATGCTGTTTTCAAGGATTTAAACTGTCATATTCATGTTTCTGTCGTGTATAATAGCTAATGTTGGTGAAAGCAAGATAAAAATGCTGTTTTAAGCATGCAAAAGCATACAAAACACCGTTTTCAAGTATTTAAACTGGTATTTTCATGTATATGTCGTGTGTAATGGCTTATGTTGGCAAAATCAAGATAAAATAGCTGTTTTTAGCTTGTAAAGACATACAAAATGCTGTTTTCAAGTATTTAAACTGTCATATTCATGTTTCTGTCGTGTATAATAGCAAATGTTGGTGAAAGCAAGAAAAAATGCTGTTTTAAGCATGCAAAAGCATACAAAACACCGTTTTCAAGTATTTAAACTGTCATATTCATGTTTCTGTCGTGTGTAATAGCTAATGTTGGTTAAAGCAAGTTAAAAATGCTGTTTTAAGCATATAAAACTATACAAAACACCGTTTTTAAGTATTTAAACTGTCATATTCATGTACATGTCGTGTGTAATGGCTTATGTTGGCAAAATCAAGATAAAATAGCTGTTTTCAGCTTGCAAAAACATACAAAATGCTGTTTTCAAGTATTTAAACTGTCATATTAATGTTTCTGTCGTGTATAATAGCTAATGTTGGTGAAAGCAAGATAAAAATGCTGTTTTAAGTATGCAAAATCATACAAAACACAGTTTTAAAGTATTTAAACTGTCACATTCTTGTTTCTGTCGTGTATAATAGCTAATGTTGATGAAAGCAAGATAAAAATGCTGTTTTAAGCATGCAAAAGCATACAATACACCGTTTTCAAGTATTTAAACTGTCATATTCATGTTTCTGTCGTGTGTAATAGCTAATGTTGGTGAAAGCAAGATAAAAATGCTGTTTTAAGCATGCAAAAGCATACAAAACACCGTTTTCAAGTATTTAAACTGTCATATTCATGTTTCTGTCGTGTGTAATAGCTAATTTTGGTGAAAGCAAGATAAAAATGCTGTTTTAAGCATGCAAAAGCATACAAAACACCGTTTTCAAGTATTTAAACTGTCATATTCATGTTTCTGTCTTGTATAATAGCTAATGTTGTTGAAGGCAAGATAAAAATGCTGTTTTATGCATGCAAAAGCATACAACACACCGTTTTCAAGTATTTGAACTGTCATATTCATGTACATGTCGTGTGTAATGGTTTATGTTTGCAAATCGAGATAAAATAGCTGTTTTCAGCTTGCAAAAACGTACTAAATGCTGTTTTCAAGTATTTAAACCGTCATATTCATGTTTCTGTTGTGTATAATAGCTAATGTTGGTGAAAGCAAGATAAAAATGCTGTTTTAAGCATGCAAAAGCATACAAAACACCGTTTTCAAGTATTTAAACTGTCATATTCGTGTATATATCGTGTGTAATGGCTTATGTTTGCAAAATCAAGATAAAATAGCTGATTTCAGCTAGCAAAATCATACAAAATGCTGTTTTCAAGTATTTAAACTGACATATTCATGTTTCTGTCGTGTATAATAGCTAATGTTGGTGAAAGCAAGAAAAAAATTCTGTTTTAAGAATGCAAAAGCATACAAAACACCGTTTTCAAGTATTTCAACTGTCATATTCATGTTTCTGTGGTGTATAATAGCTAATGTTGGTGAAAGCATGTTAAAAATGCTGTTTTAAGCATGCAAAAGCATACAAAACACCGTTTTCAAGTATTTATACTGTCATATTCATGTACATGTCGTGTGTAAAAGCTTATTTTTGCAAAATCAAGATAAAATAGCTGTTTTCAGCTTGCAAAAACATACAAAATGCTGTTCTCAAGTATTTAAACTGTCATATTCAAGTTTCTGTCGTGTATAATAGCTAATGATGGTGAAAGCAAGATAAAAATGCTGTTTTAAGCATGCAAAAGCATACAAAACACAGTTTTCAAGTATTTAAACTGTCATATTCATGTATATGTCGTGTGTAATGGCTTATGTTTGCAAAATCAAGATAAAATAGGAGTTTTTAGCTTGCAAAAACGTACAAAATGCTGTTTTCAATTATTTAAACTGTCATATTCATGTTCCTGTCGTGTATAATAGCTAATGTTGGTGAAAGCAAGATAAAAATGCTGTTTTAAGCATGCAAAATCATACAAAACACCCTTTTCAAGTATTTAAACTGTCATATTCATGTATATGTCGTGTGTAATGGCTTATGTTTGCAAAATCAAGATAAAATAGGAGTTTTTAGCTTGCAAAAACGTACAAAATGCTGTTTTCAATTATTTAAACTGTCATATTCATGTTTCTGTCGTGTATATTAGCTAATGTTGGTGAAAGCAAGATAAAAATGCTGTATTAAGCATGCAAAAGCATACAAAACACCGTTTTCAAGTATTTAAACTGTCATATTCATGTACATGTCGTGTGTAGTGGCTTATGTTTGCAAAATAAAGTTAAAATAGCTGTTTTCAGCTTGCAAAAACATACTAAATGCTGTTTTTAAGTATTTAAACTGTCATATTCATGTTTCTGTCGTGTATAATAGCTAATGTTGGTGGAAGCAAGATAAAAATGCTGTTTTAAGCATGCAAAAGCATACAAAACACCGTTTTAAGTATTTAAAATGACATATTCATGTATATGTCGCATGTAATGGCTTAAGTTTGCAAAATCAAGATGAAATAGCTGTTATCAGCTTGAAAAAACATACAAAATGCTGTTTTCAAGTATTTAAACTGTCATATTTATGTTTCTGTCGTGTGTAATAGCTAATGTTGGTGAAAGCAAGATAAAAATGCTGTTTTAAGCATGCAAAAGCATACAAAACACCGTTTTCAAGTATTTAAACTGTCATATTCATGTTCATGTCGTGTGTTTTATCTTATGTTTGCAAAATCAAGATAAAATAGCTGTTTTCAGCTTGCAAAAACATACAAAATGCTGTTTTCAAGTATTTAAACTGTCATATTCATGTTTCTGTCGTGTATAATAGCAAATGTTGGTGAAAGCAAGAAAAAATGCTGTTTTAAGCATGCAAAAGCATACAAAACACCGTTTTCAAGTATTTAAACTGTCATATTCATGTTTCTGTCGTGTGTAATAGCTAATGTTGGTTAAAGCAAGTTAAAAATGCTGTTTTAAGCATATAAAACTATACAAAACACCGTTTTTAAGTATTTAAACTGTCATATTCATGTACATGTCGTGTGTAATGGCTTATGTTGGCAAAATCAAGATAAAATAGCTGTTTTCAGCTTGTAAAGACATACAAAATGCTGTTTTCAAGGATTTAAACTGTCATATTCATGTTTCTGTCGTGTATAATAGCTAATGTTGGTGAAAGCAAGATAAAAATGCTGTTTTAAGCATGCAAAAGCATACAAAACACCGTTTTCAAGTATTTAAACTGGTATTTTCATGTATATGTCGTGTGTAATGGCTTATGTTGGCAAAATCAAGATAAAATAGCTGTTTTTAGCTTGTAAAGACATACAAAATGCTGTTTTCAAGTATTTAAACTGTCATATTCATGTTTCTGTCGTGTATAATAGCAAATGTTGGTGAAAGCAAGAAAAAATGCTGTTTTAAGCATGCAAAAGCATACAAAACACCGTTTTCAAGTATTTAAACTGTCATATTCATGTTTCTGTCGTGTGTAATAGCTAATGTTGGTTAAAGCAAGTTAAAAATGCTGTTTTAAGCATATAAAACTATACAAAACACCGTTTTTAAGTATTTAAACTGTCATATTCATGTACATGTCGTGTGTAATGGCTTATGTTGGCAAAATCAAGATAAAATAGCTGTTTTCAGCTTGCAAAAACATACAAAATGCTGTTTTCAAGTATTTAAACTGTCATATTAATGTTTCTGTCGTGTATAATAGCTAATGTTGGTGAAAGCAAGATAAAAATGCTGTTTTAAGTATGCAAAATCATACAAAACACAGTTTTCAAGTATTTAAACTGTCACATTCTTGTTTCTGTCGTGTATAATAGCTAATGTTGATGAAAGCAAGATAAAAATGCTGTTTTAAGCATGCAAAAGCATACAATACACCGTTTTCAAGTATTTAAACTGTCATATTCATGTTTCTGTCGTGTGTAATAGCTAATGTTGGTGAAAGCAAGATAAAAATGCTGTTTTAAGCATGCAAAAGCATACAAAACACCGTTTTCAAGTATTTAAACTGTCATATTCATGTTTCTGTCGTGTGTAATAGCTAATTTTGGTGAAAGCAAGATAAAAATGCTGTTTTAAGCATGCAAAAGCATACAAAACACCGTTTTCAAGTATTTAAACTGTCATATTCATGTTTCTGTCTTGTATAATAGCTAATGTTGTTGAAGGCAAGATAAAAATGCTGTTTTATGCATGCAAAAGCATACAACACACCGTTTTCAAGTATTTGAACTGTCATATTCATGTACATGTCGTGTGTAATGGTTTATGTTTGCAAATCGAGATAAAATAGCTGTTTTCAGCTTGCAAAAACGTACTAAATGCTGTTTTCAAGTATTTAAACCGTCATATTCATGTTTCTGTCGTGTATAATAGCTAATGTTGGTGAAAGCAAGATAAAAATGCTGTTTTAAGCATGCAAAAGCATACAAAACACCGTTTTCAAGTATATAAACTGTCATATTCATGTTACTGTCGTGTATAATAGCTAATGTTGGTGAAAGCAAAATAAAAATGCTGTATTAAGCATGCAAAAGCATACAAAACACCGTTTTCAAGTATTTAAACTGTCATATTCATGTACATGTCGTGTGTAATGGCTTATGTTTGCATAATCAAGATAAAATAGCTGTTTTCAGCTTGCAAAAACATACTAAATGCTGTTTTTAAGTATTTAAACTGTCATATTCATGTTTCTGTCGTGTATAATAGCTAATGTTGGTGAAATCAAGATAAAAATGCTGTTTTAAGCATGCAAAAGCATACAAAACACCGTTTTCAAGTATTTAAACTGTCATATTCGTGTACATATCGTGTGTAATGGCTTATGTTTGCAAAATCAAGATAAAATAGCTGATTTCAGCTTGCAAAATCATACAAAATGCTGTTTTCAAGTATTTAAACTGACATATTCATGTTTCTGTCGTGTATAATAGCTAATGTTGGTGAAAGCAAGAAAAAAATTCTGTTTTAAGAATGCAAAAGCATACAAAACACCGTTTTCAAGTATTTCAACTGTCATATTCATGTTTCTGTGGTGTATAATAGCTAATGTTGGTGAAAGCATGTTAAAAATGCTGTTTTAAGCATGCAAAAGCATACAAAACACCGTTTTCAAGTATTTATACTGTCATATTCATGTACATGTCGTGTGTAAAAGCTTATTTTTGCAAAATCAAGATAAAATAGCTGTTTTCAGCTTGCAAAAACATACAAAATGCTGTTCTCAAGTATTTAAACTGTCATATTCAAGTTTCTGTCGTGTATAATAGCTAATAATGGTGAAAGCAAGATAAAAATGCTGTTTTAAGCATGCAAAAGCATACAAAACACAGTTTTCAAGTATTTAAACTGTCATATTCATGTATATGTCGTGTGTAATGGCTTATGTTTGCAAAATCAAGATAAAATAGGAGTTTTTAGCTTGCAAAAACGTACAAAATGCTGTTTTCAAGTATTTAAACTGTCATATTAATGTTTCTGTCGTGTATCATAGCTAATGTTGGTGAAAGCAAGATAAAAATGCTGTTTTAATCATGCAAAAGCATACAAAACACCGTTTTCAAATATTTAAACTGTCATATTCATGTTTCTGTCGTGTATAATAGCTAATGTTGGGGAAAGCAAGATAAAAATGCTGTTTTAAGCATGCAAAAGCATACAAAACACCGTTTTCAAGTATTTAATTTGTCATATTCATGTATATGTCGTGTGTAATGGCTTATGTTTGCAAAATTAATATAAAATAGCTGTTTTCAGCTTGCAAAAACATATAAAATGCTGTTTTTAAGTATTTAAACTGTCATATTTATGTTTCTGTCGTGTATAATAGCTAATGTTGGTGAAAGCAAGAAAAAAATGCTGTTTTAAGCATGCAAAGCAAACAAAACACCGTTTTCAAGTATTTAAACTGTCATATTCATGTTTCTGTCGTGTATAATAGCTAATGTTGTTGAAAGCAAGATAAAAATGCTGTTTTAAGCATGCAAAAGCATACAAAACACCGTTTTCAAGTATTTAAACTGTCATATTCATGTACATGTCGTGTGTAATGGCTTATTTATGCAAAATCATGATAAAATAGCTATTTTCAGCATGCAAAAACATACTAAATTCTGTTTTCAAGTTTTTAAACTATCATATTCATGTTTCTGTCTTGTATAATAGCTAATGTTGGTGAAATTAAGATAAAAATGCTGTATTATGCATGCAAAAGCATACAAAACACCGTTTTCAAGTATTTAAACTGTCATATTCATGTATATGTCGTGTGTAATGGCTTATATTTGCAAAATCAAGATAAAATAGCTATTTTTAGCTTGCAAAAACATACGAAATGCTGTTTTCAAGTATTTAAACTGTCATATTCATGTATATGTCGTGTGTAATGGCTTATGTTTGCAAAATCAAGATAAAATAGCTGTTTTCCGCTTGCAAAAACATACTAAATGCTGTTTTCAAGTATTTAAACTGTCATATTCATGTTTCTGTCGTGTATAATAGCTAATGTTGGTGCAAGCAAGATAAAAATGCCGTTTTAAGCTTGCAAAAGTATACAAAACACCGTTTTCAAGTATTTAAACTGTCATATTCATGTTTCTGTCGTGTATAATAGCTAATGTTGGTGAAAGTAAGATAAAAAAGATGTATTAAGCATGCAAAAGCATACAAAACACCGTTTTCAAGTATTTAAATTGTTATATTCATGTTTCTGTCGTGTATAATAGCTAATGTTGGTGAAAGCAAGATAAAAATGCTGTTTTAAGCATGCAAAAGCATACAAAACACCGTTTTCAAGTATTTAAACTGTCATATTCATGTATATGCCGTGTGTAATGGCTTATGTTTGCAAAATCAAGATAAAATAGCTGTTTTCAGCTTGCAAAAACATACAAAATGCTGTTTTCAAGTATTTAAACTGTCATATTAATGTTTCTGTCGTGTATCATAGCTAATGTTGGTGAAAGCAAGATAAAAATGCTGTTTTTATCATGCAAAAGCATACAAAACACCGTTTTCAAATATTTAAACTGTCATATTCATGTTTCTGTCGTGTATAATAGCTAATGTTGGGGAAAGCAAGATAAAAATGCTGTTTTAAGCATGCAAAAGCATACAAAACACCGTTTTCAAGTATTTAATTTGTCATATTCATGTATATGTCGTGTGTAATGGCTTATGTTTGCAAAATTAAGATAAAATAGCTGTTTTCAGCTTGCAAAAACATATAAAATGCTATTTTCAAGTATTTAAACTGTCATATTTATGTTTCTGTCGTGTATAATAGCTAATGTTGGTGAAATCAAGAAAAAAATGATGTTTTAATCATGCAAAGCAAACAAAACACCGTTTTCAAGTATTTAAACTGTCATATTCATGTTTCTGTCGTGTATAATAGCTAATGTTGGTGAAAGCAAGATAAAAATGCTGTTTAAGCATGCAAAAGCATACAAAACACCGTTTTGAAGTATTTAAACTGTCATATTCATGTATATGTCATGTGTAATGGCTTATGTTTGCAAAATCAAGATAAAATAGCTGTTTTCAGCTTTCAAAAATATACAAAATGCTGTTTTAAAGTATTTAAACTGTCATATTCATGTTTCTGTCGTGTATAATAGCTAATGTTGGTGAAAGTAAGATAAAAAAGATGTATTAAGCATGCAAAAGCATACAAAACACCGTTTTCAAGTATTTAAATTGTCATATTCATGTTTCTGTCGTGTATAATAGCTAATGTTGGTGAAAGCAAGATAAAAATGCTGTTTTAAGCATGCAAAAGCATACAAAACACCGTTTTCAAGTATTTAAACTGTCATATTCATGTATATGCCGTGTGTAATGGCTTATGTTTGCAAAATCAAGATAAAATAGCTGTTTTCAGCTTGCAAAAACATACAAAATGCTGTTTTCAAGTATTTAAACTGTCATAATAATGTTTCTGTCGTGTATCATAGCTAATGTTGGTGAAAGCAAGATAAAAATGCTGTTTTAATCATGCAAAAGCATACAAAACACCGTTTTCAAGTATTTAAACTGTCATATTCATGTTTCTGTCGTGTATAATAGCTAATGTTGGTGAAAGCAAGATAAAAATGCTGTTTTAAGCATGCAAAAGCATACAAAACACCGTTTTCAAGTATTTAAACTGTCATATTCATGTACATGTCGTGTGTAATGGCTTATGTTTGCAAAATCAAGATAAAATAGCTGTTTTCAGCATGCAAAAACATACTAAATTCTGTTTTCAAGTATTTAAACTATCATATTCATGTTTCTGTCTTGTATAATAGCTAATGTTGGTGAAATTATGATAAAAATGCTGTATTATGCATGCAAAAGCATACAAAACACCGTTTTCAAGTATTTAAACTGTCATATTCATGTATATGTCGTGTGTAATGGCTTATATTTGCAAAATCAAGATAAAATAGCTATTTTTAGCTTGCAAAAACATACGAAATGCTGTTTTCAAGTATTTAAACTGTCATATTCATGTTTCTGTCGTGTATAATAGCAAATGTTGGTGAAAGCAAGATAAAAATGCTGTTTTAAGTATGCAAAAGCATGCAAAACACCGTTTTCAAGTATTTAAACTGTCATATTCATGTTTCTGTCGTGTATGATAGCTAATGTTGGTGAAAGCAAGATAAAGATGCTGTTTAAAGCATGCAAAGGCATACAAAAAACCGTTTTCAAGTATTTAAACTGTCATATTCATGTATATGTCGTGTGTAATGGCTTATGTTTGCTAAATCAAGATAAAATAGCTGTTTTCCGCTTGCAAAAACATACAAAATGCTGTTTTCAAGTATTTAAACTGTCATATTCATGTTTCTGTCGTGTATAATAGCTAATGTTGGTGAAAGCAAGATAAAAATGCCGTTTTAAGCTTGCAAAAGTATACAAAACACCGTTTTCAAGTATTTAAACTGTCATATTCATGTTTCTGTCGTGTATAATAGCTAATGTTGGTGAAAGTAAGATAAAAAAGATGTATTAAGCATGCAAAAGCATACAAAACACCGTTTTCAAGTATTTAAATTGTCATATTCATGTTTCTGTCGTGTATAATAGCTAATGTTGGTGAAAGCAAGATAAAAATGCTGTTTTAAGCATGCAAAAGCATACAAAACACCGTTTTCAAGTATTTAAACTGTCATATTCATGTATATGCCGTGTGTAATGGCTTATGTTTGCAAAATCAAGATAAAATAGCTGTTTTCAGCTTGCAAAAACATACAAAATGCTGTTTTGTAATGCTACGTGTTTGCACTCGGCGTGCCAATGTTGCTATATCGAACCCGGGATCTTAAGGGTTGAACCTCGGCTAAACTCAGTGAAGATGGGGTGAGTCGGGGAATGTTCTTGTTGAGGGCGCCAGTCGGCCAGAGCCTCAAGCGGTCCAACCTAATTTCGTTGACCGACGAGTAAATAGAGCTCGGATTAGGAAGGGGTGAGAAAATGGCATTCAAAATAATATTACGCATTCACGAGTAAACTTGACAGCTATATTAATTTTTAAAGAAAGGCAAGGTAAATGTACAGAACATTAAACAACTATTAAACTCCTCAGTAACAAATCTAGTCAAGGGGAAAATGAATGTAGAAAAAAAACAAAAGAAAGTAAACTAAAGCAGTGGGTCGTTGTGTTTCAGTAGTGTCTAGGACGACTAAGTTGGCGTAGTTGCCTAGATGAACAAAAGGCGCTAATAACAAAATCACGGCGGCTCGGTGGTACCAGCGAACGCGACGCGAGCGCGGAATTAGAGCAGACGCAGCCCTAATCACTAACACGACGCACGAACAACACACTAACCGTGCATCAACGCACAAAAAATTTGATCTAGTGAATCAATATGAAACACTTGACTAGACCTAACAGTCAGTGAGTAAATTAACATAAAATAATTAACGTAATAAACTGTCAATGGACGCTGAGCGTCAAACATAAATAATAATAAACAGTTCGAAATAAATGAGAAAATAAAATGGTTCGCTTAGCTGAGCTGAGATCCAGACGTTGACAGTGAACAGCGCTGCGGTCGACGAGGCTGAAGGCCAGTTGGCGGATGAGCTCGAAGCTTCCCGAAGTGGCAATCCGCTGACGAATGATTTCCAAGATGGCGCAAGGCTCGTAGCGATGGAGCGATGCTCGAATCGAGGTGACGTCATTCGCAAGATGGACAATGGAATGATTCGTACTCGTCAAGGTTGATTTGAATACGAATTAACGATGTTGAATAGGTGAACCATATGAGTTTCGAAGGAAACTCAACGTATATCAAAAAAATAAAAATATAAGTTAACGTAAAAGTAAACGTAAACGTAAAAAAAAACGTAGAAAAAAAGCGTAGAAAAAAAAAACCTGAAAATAAATTTGTAATTAGGTCAATGTAAAAAGGCGGGTCTTCGCAGCAAAACGGGTTTTTAAATTAATTTACCTGAGATCTTGTGCGGTTTTAAAGCGTAGAGACTTATCTTGCTCGAAATTTAATCCGGATAAATCCGTAGAATTATTCAAAATACTCAAACAAATTCCAAATGGTGGTGCTACTTCGAATCCCAACAATGGTTTTCAAAATGTACGCAAACTGATTGCAAATCACAAAATTGAATTCTCAAAAAAATAGCACTACTTTCGAGGTTGAAAGTACTCAAAACAATGGCTGATAAAAACCGTTAAAAATAATTACTTGAAAGAAAATCTAGTTTTGTCATGCATTTTACTAATTAAATTTAATAGGTTGGCATCACATTGCTGCGTCGAACCAAGGGCTTTTTTACATTATAACCCAATCACGAAGAATGAAATGCATCCCGGTAAGAAGGGTTGCTTCAATTTGGGCGGAATAAACGAAGAAAACGAATTCAGAAAATAGATACAAACACAACAATCGATGATTGTAATATTCACAACTTCAGGGAAATAGGATAGGATAATGGATAAATGCAACTACTTAAAATGTAAAACTAATATCTTTGACCAAATGTTATTTTAAATAAATATCGCTACAGTACGTGGCGCGCTCAAACAGCAACGGTAAAACAAGGAACCAAATTAAATTAACAAATGTCAACAACAAAATTAATTACAAACAAAGAATTAAGTAAATGAAGCTAAATTATAAAAATTACAAAATGAAATGACGTGATGGTGAAAGAGGAAACAAAACTAAGGTAGGTGTTATTTTAATTGTGAAATACTACTGATTTTATTTTACTAAGTTAAACTATATTTTTAGGTTAGAATGAAAATATTGAAGGAAAGGATAATATTCTAGGATTTGGAAAATAGGATCAAAGGACGAAATTGGAACGTTACAAATCCCCCCTTCGCTCCCGTGAGGTGAAATTCCCAATTTAACCTCAACAACTACAACTACAACAAAATAAATAGCTAATCGTTATCCGTATCGTCGGCAGGTGGTCCGTTCTTTAAATCTTTTATATGCCAAGTACCCCGGTCTCTTCCTTCTGCATCAACAAGCTTATAAATCAAATCCGAGACCTTTTGTTGTACTGTAAATGGTCCGACATACTTTGGAGCGAGTTTATGAGCAAAATAATCGGCTGCGTTTGATAGCTGAAAATTTTTTCGCCAAACTTTATCTCCTTCATGAAACTGAGCTGGACGGCGTCGAAAATTATATTGCGCACTATTACGCACATATGCCTGATCCAAGCGTTTCCTGATCTCGACATAAATTTTCTTAAAACCATCAGGCCGTATTTCTTTAACATTTTCGCGCGAATATTCGACTTTTCCGTCGTCTTGAATTGCGACACGCGAATATTCCTCGCCAGAAAGAATGTGTTCACGTCCAAAGTTCACAAAAAAGGGCGTGAAGCCTGTGACGTCATGACTCAGAGTACGTACAGCGTAAGTGTTACGAGCTAAATATTTTCCCCAAGTTCGATGGTTATCCTTCACGTACGAAGCTAACATACACTTAATTACACGATTAACTCGTTCGGTGGGATTATTCTGCGGGTGGTACAGTGCATTATAAAGTATTTTTGTTTTGTAACTGCTACAGAGGTTACGAAACTCCTTGCTGCGAAATTGTACACCATTATCACAGATAATTGACTGTGGTACACCATACATCAAAAATAGATCATTCTCAACATGTTTGACTATTGCCTGTGCGGTGGATTTTCTCAAAGGAAAGGTAAGTACGTACTTGCTATAGTAATCACATATGACTAATATAAAACGATGACCGTTAGATGATGGAGGTAATTGTCCCATTATATCCATACTAACCAACTGAAAAGGTCGGTAAACCCGTGGCTTAGCAGACCCCATAAGACCTGGTGGTGCTTTTTGCACTGCTTTACATTCAATACATGTGACGCACTTCCGTATGTAAGCTGAAACATCAGCGCGCATTTTCGGCCAATAATATTTGTGACACAACTTCTTGTATGTTTTTGATACTCCAGGATGTCCAGAAGTAGGTGCATCATGAGCTTCAGCCAAAATTGCTTGACGTTTTTCTTTTGGCACTACTAATTTCCAGCGATCCTCCTCGTCGCTAAGTTCAGGTATAGACGATTTTATATATTTGTACAACATTTTATCATTGTCATTTACACACCATGACTGATATTTTTTGCGTTGTTTTAGGACTTTCTCCTTCATAGAGTTATACCATTTATCCGTGGAATCTGAGCAAATAGGGCTAACTAACGTAATATCAGCTACAGGAACTGAACGAGATAAACAGTCAGGTACTAGGTGATCTTTTCCTTTCCGATGTACTAGCGTAAAATCAAATTGTTGCAGACGAATAGCCCAGCGACACAACTTGCCTGTCGACTGGTTAAAGTTCATCAACCATTGCAAAGAATGGTGATCGGTAATTACAGTAAATCTCATGCCTTCTAAATATGGACGTAATTTTTCTAGGGCCCAAACCACTGCGAGACATTCACGTTCTGTAGTATGATAATTTTGCTCCTGTTTTGAAAGTGAGCGACTCAAATAACATATGACACGTTCTTCTCCACCTAAAGTTTGTGTTAACACCGCGCCTAAACCATACGCACTGGCGTCAGTTTGCACAACAAAGGGTTGATTAAAATCTGGGCAAGTTAAAATTGGAGCTGAGACCAAACATTCTTTAAGCTTATTAAAGGAGAGCTGACATTCTTCTGTCCATGAAAATTTTTGACCTTTTCTCATTAATCGACATATGGGTGAAACTACTGTGGAAAAATTTGGTACGAAACGCCTGTACCAAGATGCCATTCCTAGAAAACTTCTAACATCTTTAACTGTTTTAGGACTTGGTATATTCAAGATTGCCTCCACTTTTTCCGGATCTACTCTTAATCCTAAATGATCAACAATATAACCTAAATACTTTATCTGGGGACGGCAAAAATGACTTTTCTCACGACTAACAGTTAAGCCTGCATTTATCAATCGATCAAAGATTTTTCCGAGAATTTCCAAGTGAGTAGAAAATGATTCAGATACGACGACAATATCGTCCAAATAAACGAATACGTACGGTTCCAGGTCACATCCGAGAACTGTGTCAATCAATCTCTGCCAAGTTGCTGGTGCATTGGTCAGACCAAAAGGCATTCTGGTGAATTGATATAATCCACGACCGGGGATGGTGAAAGCAGTAATTTCCCGACATTCTGGCTTGACTGGAATCTGCCAGTAGGCGAGTGAACTGATATATTTAGCTCCACGTAATCTATCTAAAATAGCTGACACATATGGTATAGGGTAAGCATTCTTTTTTGTGACTTTATTAACGCGTCTAAAGTCTACGCAAAAACGATAAGTTCCGTCTTTCTTTGGTACCATCAATATAGGTGATGACCATGGGCTCGTAGATGGCTCTATGATACCATCCTTTAACATGTTGTCTAATTCGTTATTGATGTGCTGCTGTATTACTAGAGAAACGGGGTAATACCGTTGTTTGATCGGCGGGGAGTCTACTAAGATTTCATGTGAAACCAGGTGCGTACATCCTAACGAAGAACCCATAACTTTCCATTTTTCTTCCAGAAAATTGTCCAATATTACTTGTTGTTCTAATGTCAAACTACATGAAGGTGGAGTTTCCGAAATAGAGCAGACAGGTTCACTGGCCGAAAAGTACCATACATCTCGTTTCAAATCCGGGACGATTCCCATAATTCGCCAGAAATCTAATCCTAAAATTAAAGTATGATTTACGGAAGGAACGACAAGAAAATCTACTAAATTAATTTTGTCCAGCAAACGTACTGGTGCTGTCAACGAACCGATGCTTGAACATGACTCTCCGTTAGCCACAAGACAATCCGGTGTATCTCTTATATCTAAATCTAAATTAAATTCCTTAATAATTTCCCATCCTTTACCACCAATAATAGAACGAGATGCCCCTGAATCTAACAAACCAATGAAGTCTGTGCCGAAAATAGATACTTTCAGGTATGGTCTTTCGTCACGACCTAAATGCGAAAAAATATAGTCCAGAATTACTGACGTATGTTGAAAGATTGGCGTTTTGGACTGGTTGAGTGTTGAGTTGGCCGCTTTCACGGAAAGAGACTTTACGCGACCGTTTAATGCCTCCTGTTTCCGTTTCCCTGACACTTAGGACAATTACGTGAGATTACTCCTACTTCTCCACATTTATAACAATATACTCTACGCGATTCTCGACAATCGACCGCTTTATGTCCACGAGAGCGACAGTTCCAACAAAGTAAGTCGTTTCGGTTATTTGCGCGTGCATTCGATACTTCGGTTGCTGAAATACGAGAACGTGGTCGTTGATACGCGAGATCCGTCTCTAATGATTGATTGACCGTCGGTGGCGCTTTAAATTTTTGAGTTCTTGTATTTATGGATTCCAGTTGACTGCACATGGTGTCCAATTCCTCAACTGATTCTACAGTATGCAGACCTAATCCTACCTGTAAATAGGGTAATAAATTTCGACGAATATACACAATGCGCTCTGTATCCTTAGGACGTTTTCGTAGCCGCTTAAACAGACCTTCCATATTTGCAATAAACACTGATACCTTTTCCTCATTGCCTTGAGTTCTGTTTCTAATTTCATCCCAAAGGTTGTATTCGTAGTCGCAGGGCAGAAAAGTATCCCTTAACGATTGTACTAATGCATCCCAATCGTAGAGGTTGTCACGTTTTGCTCTAAACCAGGTGAGTGCTTTCCCTGTAAATAATTCTACAGCTGACTGAAATAATTGCTCTTTCTTTACAGCACGAGCTATACGCAGCTCTTCCACACGCTCGAGAAAATTTGAAACGTTAGACTCTCCATCATAAGTCACATTCCACTTATGGACCGGATAATAAGAATTGTTAGCGTCATTTCGGGAGGTTTGTGGAGTCAAAACAGATGTCAAACGATCCAACACTTGTGCTAACTGATTATATTCTGGGACAGTAGGTACCGTAGCTTGAGTTTCAGGAGATTCCTCCAGTAAACTTGAGTGATGCGGGACTTGTGGTTCTTCTTCTGGTTCATGCATCGATTTCTCATGCTCAGCCATCAAGATTGCCGATGCTTGTGCCGAAAATTTACATTTTGCGTCAAACAAATATTTCTCAACTCGCTTAATTAGTGAATCTACAATTTTCTTATGATCTGGATCGCGTATACGTTTTAATCGCAATAAAACATGGGTCAAACGCGTACTTAGTTTAGCATACTCGTTCTGGTAATTTTCCGTATTGAAGTTATCTATCACTATCCCTAATTCGTTTAATTTCTTTTCACAGATACTAACTTCTTTTGCAGATTCCAATGGCAGTTCATAGGATTCTGTATCAATACTATGGGCATATTCAGTCCGAAAAATTTCTCGAAGTTTCGCTCGTTTATCAGACACGTTACCTGCATGGGGAATGTTGCGAAGCAATAACTCATATGATAGTTCATCAGAAAGTAGACGATGGGCATCCATTCTAACTTCCATTGTATATAATATATGATAAAAAAACTAACTTCCCTAAATATATCCTAACACAACTAAATACAATACTAATTTCTTTAAATAAATATCCACCAAATAATTCATAAAACAAATAAAGGTAGCAAGAGTGAATGAGAGAGAGAGAAAAGAATATTCACGAATGTAATACTATGAAACAAAAGCTACTCGCGAAATGAAACAACTTGCAGATGTTAAAGCTACAATGCCAAATTCTATACGTGCGATAATGCAATGCGAAAATTTGCTACGTAGCCCCACACGTTGGGTGCCAAAATTTGTAATGCTACGTGTTTGCACTCGGCGTGCCAATGTTGCTATATCGAACCCGGGATCTTAAGGGTTGAACCTCGGCTAAACTCAGTGAAGATGGGGTGAGTCGGGGAATGTTCTTGTTGAGGGCGCCAGTCGGCCAGAGCCTCAAGCGGTCCAACCTAATTTCGTTGACCGACGAGTAAATCGAGCTCGGATTAGGAAGGGGTGAGAAAATGGCATTCAAAATAATATTACGCATTCACGAGTAAACTTGACAGCTATATTAATTTTTAAAGAAAGGCAAGGTAAATGTACAGAACATTAAACAACTATTAAACTCCTCAGTAACAAATCTAGTCAAGGGGAAAATGAATGTAGAAAAAAAACAAAAGAAAGTAAACTAAAGCAGTGGGTCGTTGTGTTTCAGTAGTGTCTAGGACGACTAAGTTGGCGTAGTTGCCTAGATGAACAAAAGGCGCTAATAACAAAATCACGGCGGCTCGGTGGTACCAGCGAACGCGACGCGAGCGCGGAATTAGAGCAGACGCAGCCCTAATCACTAACACGACGCACGAACAACACACTAACCGTGCATCAACGCACAAACAAATTTGATCTAGTGAATCAATATGAAACACTTGACTAGACCTAACAGTCAGTGAGTAAATTAACATAAAATAATTAACGTAATAAACTGTCAATGGACGCTGAGCGTCAAACATAAATAATAATAAACAGTTCGAAATAAATGAGAAAATAAAATGGTTCGCTTAGCTGAGCTGAGATCCAGACGTTGACAGTGAACAGCGCTGCGGTCGACGAGGCTGAAGGCCAGTTGGCGGATGAGCTCGAAGCTTCCCGAAGTGGCAATCCGCTGACGAATGATTTCCAAGATGGCGCAAGGCTCGTAGCGATGGAGCGATGCTCGAATCGAGGTGACGTCATTCGCAAGATGGACAATGGAATGATTCGTACTCGTCAAGGTTGATTTGAATACGAATTAACGATGTTGAATAGGTGAACCATATGAGTTTCGTAGGAAACTCAACGTATATCAAAAAAATAAAAATATACGTAAACGTAAAAGTAAACGTAAACGTAAAAAAAAAACGTAGAAAAAAAGCGTAGAAAAAAAAAACCTGAAAATAAATTTGTAATTAGGTCAATGTAAAAAGGCGGGTCTTCGCAGCAAAACGGGTTTTTAAATTAATTTACCTGAGATCTTGTGCGGTTTTAAAGCGTAGAGACTTATCTTGCTCGAAATTTAATCCGGATAAATCCGTAGAATTATTCAAAATACTCAAACAAATTCCAAATGGTGGTGCTACTTCGAATCCCAACAATGGTTTTCAAAATGTACGCAAACTGATTGCAAATCACAAAATTGAATTCTCAAAAAAATAGCACTACTTTCGAGGTTGAAAGTACTCAAAACAATGGCTGATAAAAACCGTTAAAAATAATTACTTGAAAGAAAATCTAGTTTTGTCATGCATTTTACTAATTAAATTTAATAGGTTGGCATCAAATTGCTGCGTCGAACCAAGGGCTTTTTTACATTATAACCCAATCACGAAGAATGAAATGCATCCCGGTAAGAAGGGTTGCTTCAATTTGGGCGGAATAAACGAAGAAAACGAATTCAGAAAATAGATACAAACACAACAATCGATGATTGTAATATTCACAACTTCAGGGAAATAGGATAGGATAATGGATAAATGCAACTACTTAAAATGTAAAACTAATATCTTTGACCAAATGTTATTTTAAATAAATATCGCTACAGTACGTGGCGCGCTCAAACAGCAACGGTAAAACAAGGAACCAAATTAAATTAACAAATGTCAACAACAAAATTAATTACAAACAAAGAATTAAGTAAATGAAGCTAAATTATAAAAATTACAAAATGAAATGACGTGATGGTGAAAGAGGAAACAAAACTAAGGTAGGTGTTATTTTAATTGTGAAATACTACTGATTTTATTTTACTAAGTTAAACTATATTTTTAGGTTAGAATGAAAATATTGAAGGAAAGGATAATATTCTAGGATTTGGAAAATAGGATCAAAGGACGAAATTGGAACGTTACAGTTTTCAAGTATTTAAACTGTCATATTAATGTTTCTGTCGTGTATCATAGCTAATGTTGGTGAAAGCAAGATAAAAATGCTGTTTTAATCATGCAAAAGCATACAAAACACCGTTTTCAAATATTTAAACTGTCATATTCATGTTTCTGTCGTGTATAATAGCTAATGTTGGGGAAAGCAAGATAAAAATGCTGTTTTAAGCATGCAAAAGCATACAAAACACCGTTTTCAAGTATTTAATTTGTCATATTCATGTATATGTCGTGTGTAATGGCTTATGTTTGCAAAATTAAGATAAAATAGCTGTTTTCAGCTTGCAAAAACATATAAAATGCTATTTTCAAGTATTTAAACTGTCATATTTATGTTTCTGTCGTGTATAATAGCTAATGTTGGTGAAATCAAGAAAAAAATGATGTTTTAATCATGCAAAGCAAACAAAACACCGTTTTCATGTATTTAAACTGTCATATTCATGTTTCTGTCGTGTATAATAGCTAATGTTGGTGAAAGCAAGATAAAAATGCTGTTTTAAGCATGCAAAAGCATACAAAACACCGTTTTCAAGTATTTAAACTGTCATATTCATGTACATGTCGTGTGTAATGGCTTATGTTTGCAAAATCAAGATAAAATAGCTGTTTTCAG
The DNA here is from genome assembly GCA_963942605.1 of Poecilus cupreus. NCBI lineage: Eukaryota > Metazoa > Arthropoda > Insecta > Coleoptera > Carabidae > Poecilus > Poecilus cupreus. The sequence continues at coordinate 22,048 of CAWWDY010000537.1, forward strand.
CATGCAAAAACATACTAAATTCTGTTTTCAAGTATTTAAACTATCATATTCATGTTTCTGTCTTGTATAATAGCTAATGTTGGTGAAATTAAGATAAAAATGCTGTATTATGCATGCAAAAGCATACAAAACACCGTTTTCAAGTATTTAAACTGTCATATTCATGTATATGTCGTGTGTAATGGCTTATATTTGCAAAATCAAGATAAAATAGCTATTTTTAGCTTGCAAAAACATACGAAATGCTGTTTTCAAGTATTTAAACTGTCATATTCATGTTTCTGTCGTGTATAATAGCAAATGTTGGTGAAAGCAAGATAAAAATGCTGTTTTAAGTGTGCAAAAGCATGCAAAACACCGTTTTCAAGTATTTAAACTGTCATATTCATGTTTCTGTCGTGTATGATAGCTAATGTTGGTGAAAGCAAGATAAAGATGCTGTTTAAAGCATGCAAAGGCATACAAAACACCGTTTTCAAGTATTTAAACTGTCATATTCATGTATATGTCGTGTGTAATGGCTTATGTTTGCAAAATCAAGATAAAATAGCTATTTTCCGCTTGCAAAAACATACAAAATGCTGTTTTCAAGTATTTAAACTGTCATATTCATGTTTCTGTCGTGTATAATAGCTAATGTTGGTGAAAGCAAGATAAAAATGCCGTTTTAAGCTTGCAAAAGTATACAAAACACCGTTTTCAAGTATTTAAACTGTCATATTCATGTTTCTGTCGTGTATAATAGCTAATGTTGGTGAAAGTAAGATAAAAAAGATGTATTAAGCATGCAAAAGCATACAAAACACCGTTTTCAAGTATTTAAATTGTCATATTCATGTTTCTGTCGTGTATAATAGCTAATGTTGGTGAAAGCAAGATAAAAATGCTGTTTTAAGCATGCAAAAGCATACAAAACACCGTTTTCAAGTATTTAAACTGTCATATTCATGTATATGCCGTGTGTAATGGCTTATGTTTGCAAAATCAAGATAAAATAGCTGTTTTCAGCTTGCAAAAACATACAAAATGCTGTTTTCAAGTATTTAAACTGTCATATTAATGTTTCTGTCGTGTATCATAGCTAATGTTGCTGAAAGCAAGATAAAAATGCTGTTTTAATCATGCAAAAGCATACAAAACACCGTTTTCAAATATTTAAACTGTCATATTCATGTTTCTGTCGTGTATAATAGCTAATGTTGGTGAAAGCAAGATAAAAATGCTGTTTAAGCATGCAAAAGCATACAAAACACCGTTTTGAAGTATTTAAACTGTCATATTCATGTATATGTCGTGTGTACTGGCTTATGTTTGCAAAATCAAGATAAAATAGCTGTTTTCAGCTTTCAAAAATATACAAAATGCTGTTTTAAAGTATTTAAACTGTCATATTCATGTTTCTGTCTTGTATAATAGCTAATGTTGGTGAAAGCAAGATAAAAATGCTGTTTTAAGCATGCAAAAGCATACAAAACACCGTTTTCAAGTATTTAAAATGTCATATTCATGTTTCTGTCGTGTATATTAGCTAATGTTGGTGAAAGCAATATAAAAATGCTGTATTTAGCAAGCAAAAGCATACAAAACACCGTTTTCAAGTATTTAAACTGTCATATTCATGTACATGTCGTGTGTAATGGCTTATGTTTGCAAAATAAAGTTAAAATAGCTGTTTTCAGCTTGCAAAAACATACTAAATGCTGTTTTTAAGTATTTAAACTGTCATATTCATGTTTCTGTCGTGTATAATAGCTGATGTTAGTGAAAGCAAGATAAAAATGCTGTTTTAAGCATGCAAAAGCATACAAAACACCGTTTTAAGTATTTAAACTGTCATATTCATGTATATGTCTTATGTAATGGCTTATGTTTGCTAAATCAAGATAAAATAGCTGTTTTCAGCTTGAAAAAACATACAAAATGCTGTTTTCAGGTATTTAAACTGTCATATTTATGTTTCTGTCGTGTGTAATAGCTAATGTTGGTGAAAGCAAGATAAAAATGCTGTTTTAAGCATGCAAAAGCATACAAAACACCGTTTTCAAGTATTTAAACTGTCATATTCATGTACATGTCGTGTGTTATGGCTTATGTTTGCAAAATCAAGATAAAATAGCTATTTTCCGCTTGCAAAAACATACAAAATGCTGTTTTCAAGTATTTAAACTGTCATATTCATGTTTCTGTCGTGTATAATAGCTAATGTTGGTGAAAGCAAGATAAAAATGCCGTTTTAAGCTTGCAAAAGTATACAAAACACCGTTTTCAAGTATTTAAACTGTCATATTCATGTTTCTGTCGTGCATAATAGCTAATGTTGGTGAAAGTAAGATAAAAAAGATGTATTAAGCATGCAAAAGCATACAAAACACCGTTTTCAAGTATTTAAACTGTCATATTCATGTTTCTGTCGTGTATAATAGCTAATGTTGGTGAAAGCAAGATAAAAATGCTGTTTTAAGCATGCAAAAGCATACAAAACACCGTTTTCAAGTATTTAAACTGTCATATTTATGTATATATCGTGTGTAATGGCTTATGTTTGCAAAATAAAGATAAAATAGATGTTTTCAGCTTGCAAAAACATACAAAATGCTGTTTTCAAGTATTTAAACTGTCATATTCATGTTTCTGTCGTGTATAATAGCTAATGTTGGTGAAAGCAAGATAAAAATGCCGTTTAAGCATGCAAAAGCATACAAAACACCGTTTTGAAGTATTTAAACTGTCATATTCATGTATATGTCGTGTGTAATGGCTTATGTTTGCAAAATCAAGATAAAATAGCTGTTTTCAGCTTTCAAAAATATACAAAATGCTGTTTTAAAGTATTTAAACTGTCATATTCATGTTTCTGTCTTGTATAATAGCTAATGTTGGTGAAAGCAAGATAAAAATGCTGTTTTAAGCATGCAAAAGCATACAAAACACCGTTTTCAAGTATTTAAAATGTCATATTGATGTTTCTGTCGTGTATATTAGCTAATGTTGGTGAAAGCAATATAAAAATGCTATATTAAGCATGCAAAAGCATACAAAACACCGTTTTCAAGTATTTAAACTGTCATATTCATGTACATGTCGTGTGTAATGGCTTATGTTTGCAAAATAAAGTTAAAATAGCTGTTTTCAGCTTGCAAAAACATACTAAATGCTGTTTTTAAGTATTTAAACTGTCATATTCATGTTTCTGTCGTGTATAATAGCTAATGTTAGTGAAAGCAAGATAAAAATGCTGTTTTAAGCATGCAAAAGCATACAAAACACCGTTTTAAGTATTTAAACTGTCATATTCATGTATATGTCGTGTGTAATGGCTTATGTTTGCAAAATAAAGATAAAATAGATGTTTTCAGCTTGCAAAAACATACAAAATGCTGTTTTCAAGTATTTAAACTGTCATATTCATGTTACTGTCGTGTATAATAGCTAATGTTGGTGAAAGCAAGATAAAAATGCTGTTTAAGCATGCAAAAGCATACAAAACACCGTTTTGAAGTATTTAAACTGTCATATTCATGTATATGTCGTGTGTAATGGCTTATGTTTGCAAAATAGAGATAAAATAGATGTTTTCAGCTTGCAAAAACATACAAAATGCTGTTTTCAAGTATTTAAACTGTCATATTCATGTTTCTGTCGTGTATAATAGCTAATGTTGGTAAAAGCAAGATAAAATGCTGTTTAAGCATGCAAAAGCATACAAAACACCGTTTTCAAGTATTTAAATTGTCATATTCATGTTTCTGTCGTGTGTAATAGCTAATGTTGGTTAAAGCAAGTTAAAAATGCTGTTTTAAGCATGTAAAAGCATACAAAACACCGTTTTCAAGTATTTAAACTGTCATATTCATGTTTCTGTCGTGTATAATAGCTAATGTTGGTGAAAGCAAGATAAAAATGCTGTTTAAGCATGCAAAAGCATACAAAACACCGTTTTGAAGTATTTAAACTGTCATATTCATGTATATGTCGTGTGTAATGGCTTATGTTTGCAAAATAAAGATAAAATAGATGTTTTCAGCTTGCAAAAACATACAAAATGCTGTTATCAAGTATTTAAACTGTCATATTCATGTTTCTGTCGTGTATAATAGCTAATGTTGGTGAAAGCAAGATAAAATGCTGTTTAAGCATGCAAAAGCATACAAAACACCGTTTTCAAGTATTTAAATTGTCATATTCATGTTTCTGTCGTGTGTAATAGCTAATGTTGGTTAAAGCAAGTTAAAAATGCTGTTTTAAGCATGCAAAAGCATACAAAACACCGTTTTCAAGTATTTAAACTGTCATATTCATGTTTCTGTCGTGTATAATAGCTAATGTTGGTGAAAGCAAGATAAAAATGCTGCTTAAGCATGCAAAAGCATACAAAACACCGTTTTGAAGTATTTAAACTGTCATATTCATGTATATGTCGTGTGTAGTGGCTTATGTTTGCAAAATGAAGATGAAATAGCTGTTTTCAGCTTGCAAAAACATACAAAATGCTGTTTTCAAGTATTTAAACTGTCATATTCATGTTTCTGTCGTGTATAATAGCAAATGTTGGTGAAAGCAAGATAAAAATTCTGTTTTAAGTATGCAAAAGCATGCAAAACACCGTTTTCAAGTATTTAAACTGTCATATTCATGTTTCTGTCGTGTATAATAGCTAATGTTGGTGAAAGCAAGATAAAGATGCTGTTTAAAGCATGCAAAAGCATACAAAACACCGTTTTCAAGTATTTAAACTGTCATATTCATGTATATGTCGTGTGTAATGGCTTATGTTTGCAAAATCAAGATAAAATAGCTGTTTTCAGCTTTCAAAAATATACAAAATGCTGTTTTAAAGTATTTAAACTGTCATATTCATGTTTCTGTCATGTATAATAGCTAATGTTGGTGAAAGCAAGATAAAAATGCTGTTTTAAGCATGCAAAAGCTTACGAAACACCGTTTTCAAGTATTTAAAATGTCATATTCATGTTTCTGTCGTGTGTATTAGCTAATGTTGGTGAAAGCAATATAAAAATGCTGTATTAAGCATGCAAAAGCATACAAAACACCGTTTTCAAGTATTTAAACTGTCATATTCATGTACTTGTCGTGTGTAATGGCTTATGTTTGCAAAATAAAGATAAAATAGCTGTTTTCAGCTTGCAAAAACATACTAAATGCTGTTTTTAAGTATTTAAACTGTCATATTCATGTTTCTGTCGTGTATAATAGCTAATGTTGGTGAAAGCAAGTTAAAAATGCTGTTTTAAGCATGCAAAAGCATACAAAACACCGTTTTCAAGTATTTAAACTGTCATAGTCATGTACATGTCGTGTGTAATGGCTTATGTTGGCAAAATCAAGATAAAATAGCTGTTTTCAGCTTGCAAAGACATACAAAATGCTGTTTTCAAGTATTTAAACTGTCATATTCATGTTTCTGTCGTGTATAATAGCTATTGTTGGTGAAAGCAAGAAAAAATTCTGTTTTAAGCATGCAAAAGCATACAAAACACCGTTTTCAAGTATTTAAACTGTCATATTCATATTTCTGTCGTGTATAATAGCTAATGTTGGTGAAAGCAATAAAAAAAATGCTGTTTTAAGCATGCAAAAGCATACAAAACACCGTTTTCAAGTATTTAAACTGTCATATTCATGTTCATGTCGTGTATAATGGTTTATGTTTGCAAAATCGAGATAAAATAGCTGTTTTCGGCTTGCAAAAACATACTAAATGCTGTTTTTAAGTATTTAAACTGTCATATTCATGTTTCTGTCGTGTATAATAGCTAATGCTGGTAAAAGCAAGATAAAAATGCTGTTTTAAGCATGCAAAAGCATACAAAACACCGTTTTCAAGTATTTAAACTGTCATATTCATGTTTCTGTCGTGTATTATAGCTAATGTTGGTAAAAGCAAGATAAAAATGCTGTATTAAGCATGCAAAAGCATACAAAACACCTTTTTCAAGTATTTAAACTGTCATATTCATGTACATGTCGTGTGTAATGGCTTATGTTTGCAAAATAAAGATAAAATAGCTGTTTTCAGCTTGCAAAAACATTTTAAATGCTGTTTTTAAGTATTTAAACTGTCATTTTCATGTTTTTGTCGTGTATAATAGCTAATGTTGGTGAAAACAAGATAAAAATGCTGTTTTAAGCATGCAAAAGCATACAAAACACCGTTTTCAAGTATTTAAACTGTCAGATTCATGCATATGTCGTGTGTAATGGCTTATGTTTGCAAAATCAAGATAAAATAGCTGTTTTCAGCTTGCAAAAACATACAAAATGCTGTTTTTAAGTATTTAAACTGTCATATTCATGTTTCTGTCGTGTATAATAGCTAATGTTGGTGAAAGCAAGATAAAAATGCTGTTTTAAGCAAGCAAAAGCATAAAAAACACCGTTTTCAAGTATTTAAACTATCATATTCATGTATATGTCGTGTGTAATGGCTTATGTTTGCAAAATCAAGATAAAATAGCTGTTTTCAGTTTGCAAAAACATACAAAATGCTGTTTTCAAGTATTTAAACTGTCATATTCATGTTTCTGTCGTGTATAATAGCTAATGTTGGTGAAAGCAAGATAAAAATGCTGTTTTAAGCATGCAAAAGCATACAAAACACCGTTTTCAAGTATTTAAACTGTCATATTCATGTACATGTCGTGTGTAATGGCTTATGTTTGCAAAATCAAGATAAAATAGCTGTTTTCAGCTTGCAAAAATATACAAAATGCTGTTTTCAAGTATTTGAACTGTCATATTCATGTTTCTGTCGTGTGTCATAGCTAATGTTGGTGAAAGCAAGATAAAAATGCTGTTTTAAAGATGCAAAAGCATACAAAACACCGTTTTCAAGTATTTAAACGGTCATATTCATGTACATGTCGTGTGTAATGGCTTATGTTTGCAAAATCAAGATAAAATAGCTGTTTTCAGCTTGCAAAAACATACAAAATGCTGTTTTCAAGTATATAAACTGTCATATTCATGTTTCTGACGTGTGTCATAGCTAATGTTGGTGAAAGCAAGATAAAAATGCTGTTTTAAGGATGCAAAAGCATACAAAACACCGTTTTCAAGTATTTAAACTGTCATATTCATGTTTCTGTCGTGTATAATAGCTAATGTTGTTGAAAGCAAGATAAAAATGCTGTTTTAAGCATGCAAAAGCATACAAAACACCGTTTTCGAGTATTTAAACTGTCATATTCATGTTTCTGTCGTGTGTAATAGCTAATGTTGGTGAAAGCAAGATAAAAATGCTGTTCTAAGCATGCAAAAGCATACAAAACACCGTTTTCAAGTATTTAAACTGTCATATTCATGTTTCTGCCGTGTGTAATAGCTAATGTTGGTAAAAACAAGATAAAAATGCTGTTTTAAGCATGCAAAAGCATACAAAACACCGTTTTCAAGTATTTAAACTGTCATATTCATGTATATGTCGTGTGTAATGGCTTATGTTTGCAAAATCAAGATAAAATAGCTGTTTTTAGCTTGCAAAAACATACAAAATGCTGTTTTCAAGTATTTAAACTGCCATATTCATGTTTCTGTCGTGTATAATAGCTATTGTTGGTGAAAGCAAGATAAAAATGCTGTTTTAAGCATGCAAAAGCATACAAAACACCGTTTTCAAGTATTTAAACTGTCATATTCATGTTTATGTTGTGTATAATAGCTAATGTTGGTGAAAGCAAGATAAAAATGCTGTTTTAAGCATGCAAAAGCATACAAAACACCGTTTTCAAGTATTTAAACTGTCTTATTCATGTTCATGTCGTGTGTAATGGCTTATGTTTGCAAAATCGAGATAAAATAGCTGTTTTCAGCTTGCAAAAACATACTAAATGCTGTTTTCAAGTATTTAAACTGTCATATTCATGTTTCTGCCGTGTATAATAGCTAATGTTGGTGCAAGCAAGATAAAAATGCTGTTTTAAGTATGCAAAATCATACAAAACACAGTTTTCAAGTATTTAAACTGTCACATTCATGTTTCTGTCGTGTATAATAGCTAATGTTGGTGAAAGCAAGATAAAAATGCTGTTTTAAGCATGCAAAAGCATACAAAACACCGGTTTCAAGTATTTAAACTGTCATATTCATGTTTCTGTCGTGTATAATAACTAATGTTAGTGAAAGTAAGATAAAAATGCTGTATTAAGCATGCAAAAGCATACAAAACACCGTTTTCAAGTATTTAAACTGTCATATTCATGTACATGTCTTGTGTAATGGCTTATGTTTGCAAAATCAAGATAAAATAGCTGTTTTCAGCTTGCAAAAACATACTTAATGCAGTTTTCAAGTATTTAAACTGTCATATTCATGTTTCTCTCGTGTATAATAGCTAATGTTGGTGAAAGCAAGATAAAAATGCTGTTTTAAGCATGCAAAAGCACTACAAAACACCGTTTTCAAGTATTTAAACTGTCATATTTATGTATATGTCGTGTGTAATGGCTTATGTTTGCAAAATCAAGATAAAATAGCTGTTTTCAGCTTGCAAAAACATACAAAATGCTGTTTTCAAGTATTTTAACTGTCATATTCATGTTTCTGTCGTGTGTAATAGCTAATGTTGGTGAAAACAAGATAAAAATGCTGTTTTAAGCATGCAAAAGCATACAAAACACCGTTTTCAAGTATTTAATCTGTCATATTCATGTTTCTGTCGTGTGTAATAGCTAATTTTGGTGAAAGCAAGATAAAAATGCTGTTTTAAGCATGCAAAAGCATACAAAACACCGTTTTCAAGTATTTAAACTGTCATATTCATGTTTCTGTCGTGTATAATAGCTAATGTTGGTGAAAGCAAGATAAAAATGCTGTTTTAAGTATGCAAAATCATACAAAACACAGTTTTTAAGTATTTAAACTGTCACATTCATGTTTCTGTCGTGTATAATAGCTAATGTTGGTGAAAGCAAGATAAAAATGCTGTTTTAAGCATGCAAAAGCATACAAAACACCGTTTTCAAGTATTTAAACTGTCATATTCATGTACATGTCGTGTGTAATGGCTTATGTTTGCAAAATCAAGATAAAATAGCTGTTTTCAGCTTGCAAAAACATACTAAATGCTGTTTTTAAGTATTTTAACTGTCATATTCTTGTTTCTGTCGTGTATAATAGCTAATGTTGGTGAAAGCAAGATAAAAATGCTGTTTTAAGCATGCAAAAGCATACAAAACACCGTTTTCAAGTATTTAAACTGTCATATTCATGTATATATCGTGTGTAATGGTTTATGTTTGCAAAATCAAGATAAAATAGCTGTTTTCAGCTTGCAAAAACATACAAAATGCTGTTTTCAAGTATTTTAACTGTCATATTCATGTTTCTGTCGTGTGTAATAGCTAATGTTGGTGAAAGCAAGATAAAAATGCTGTTTTAAGCATGCAAAAGCATACAAAACACCGTTTTCAAGTATTTAAACTGTCATATTCATGTACATGTCGTGTGTAATGGCTTATGTTTGCAAAATCAAGATAAAATAGCTGTTTTCAGCTTGCAAAAACATAGAAAATGCTGTTTCCAAGTATTTGAACTGTCATATTCATGTCTCTGTCGTGTATAATAGCTAATGTTGGTGAAAGCAAGATAAAAATGCTGTTTTAAGCATGCAAAAGCATACAAAACACCGTTTTCAAGTATTTAAACTGTCATATTTATGTTTCTGTCGTGTGTAATAGCTAATGTTGGTGAAAGCAAGATAAAAATGCTGTTTTAAGCATGCAAAAGCATACAAAACACCGTTTTCAAGTATTTAAACTGTCATATTCATGTACATGTCGTGTGTTATGGCTTATGTTTGCAAAATCAAGATAAAATAGCTGTTTTCAGCTTGCAAAAACATACTAAATGCTGTTTTCAAGAATTTAAACTGTCATATTCATGTTTCTGTCGTGTATAATAGCAAATGTTGGTAAAAGCAAGATAAAATGCTGTTTTAAGCATGCAAAAGCATACAAAACACCGTTTTCAAGTATTTAAACTGTCATATTCATGTTTCTGTCGTGTGTAATAGCTAATTTTGGTGAAAGCATGTTAAAAATGCTGTTTTAAGCATGCAAAAGCATACAAAACACCGTTTTCAAGTATTTAAACTGTCATATTCATGTACATGTCGTGTGTAATGGCTTATGTTAGCAAAATCAAGATAAAATAGCTGTTTTCAGCTTGCAAAGATATACAAAATGCTGTTTTCAAGTATTTAAACTGTCATATTCATGTTTCTGTCGTGCATAATAGCTATTGTTGGTGAAAGCAAGAAAAAATTCTGTTTTAAGCATGCAAAAGCATACAAAACACCGTTTTCAAGTATTTAAACTGTCATATTCATATTTCTGTCGTGTATAATAGCTAATGTTGGTGAAAGCAATAAAATAATGCTGTTTTAAGCATGCAAAAGCATACAAAACACCGTTTTCAAGTGTTTAAACTGTCATATTCATGTTCATGTCGTGTATAATGGCTTATGTTTGCAAAATCGAGATAAAATAGCTGTTTTCGGCTTTCAAAAACATACTAAATGCTGTTTTCAAGTATTTAAACTGTCATATTCATGTTTCTGTCGTCTATAATAGCTAATGTTGGTAAAAGCAAGATAAAAATGCTGTTTTAAGCATGCAAAAGCATACAAAACACCGTTTTCAAGTATTTAAACTGTCATATTCATGTTTCTGTCGTGTATTATAGCTAATGTTGGTAAAAGCAAGATAAAAATGCTGTATTAAGCATGCAAAAGCATACAAAACACCTTTTTCAAGTATTTAACCTGTCATATTCATGTACATGTCGTGTGTAATGGCTTATGTTTGTAAAATAAAGATAAAATAGCTGTTTTCAGCTTGCAAAAACATTTTAAATGCTAATTTCAAGAATTTAAACTGTCATATTCATGTTTCTGTCGTGTATAATAGCTAATGTTGGTGAAAACAAGATAAAAATGCTGTTTTGAGCATGCAAAAGCATACAAAACACCGTTTTCAAGTATTTAAACTGTCATATTCATGTATATGTCGTGTGTAATGGCTTATGTTTGCAAAATCAAGATAAAATAGCTGTTTTCAGCTTGCAAAAACATACAAAATGCTGTTTTTAAGTATTTAAACTGTCATATTCATGTTTCTGTCGTGTATAATAGCTAATGTTGGTGAAAGCAAGATAAAAATGCTGTTTTAAGCAAGCAAAAGCATAAAAAACACCGTTTTCAAGTATTTAAACTGTCATATTCATGTATATGTCGTGTGTAATGGCTTATGTTTGCAAAATCAAGATAAAATAGCTGTTTTCAGTTTGCAAAAACATACAAAATGCTGTTTTCAAGTATTTAAAATGTCATATTCATGTTTCTGTCGTGTATAATTGCTAATGTTTGTGAAAGCAAGATAAAAATGCTGTTTTAAGCATGCAAAAGCATACAAAACACCGTTTTCAAAAATTTAAACTGTCATATTCATGTACATGTCGTGTGTAATGGCTTATGTTTGCAAAATCAAGATAAAATAGCTGTTTTCAGCTTGCAAAAACCTACAAAATGCTGTTTTCAAGTATTTGAACTGTCATATTCATGTTTCTGTCGTGTGTCATAGCTAATGTTGGTGAAAGCAAGATAAAAATGCTGTTTTAAAGATGCAAAAGCATACAAAACACCGTTTTCAAGTATTTAAACTGTCATATTCATGTACATGTCGTGTGTAATGGCTAATGATTGTAAAATCAAGATAAAATAGCTGTTTTCAGCTTGCAAAAACATACAAAATGCTGTTTTCAAGTATATAAACTGTCATATTCATGTTTCTGTCGTGTGTCATAGCTAATGTTGGTGAAAGCAAGATAAAAATGCTGTTTTAAGGATGCAAAAGCATACAAAACACCGTTTTCAAGTATTTAAACTGTCATTTTCATGTTTCTGTCGTGTATAATAGCTAATGTTGGTGAAAGCAAGATAAAAATGCTGTTTTAAGCATGCAAAAGCATACAAAACACCGTTTTCGAGTATTTAAACTGTCATATTCATGTTTCTGTCGTGTGTAATAGCTAATGTTGGTGAAAGCAAGATAAAAATGCTGTTCTAAGCATGCAAAAGCATACAAAACACCGTTTTCAAGTATTTAAACTGTCATATTCATGTTTCTGCCGTGTGTAATAGCTAATGTTGGTGAAAACAAGATAAAAATGCTGTTTTAAGCATGCAAAAGCATACAAAACACCGTTTTCAAGTATTTAAACTGTCATATTCATGTATATGTCGTGTGTAATGGCTTATGTTTGCAAAATCAAGATAAAATAGCTGTTTTTAGCTTGCAAAAACATACAAAATGCTGTTTTCAAGTATTTAAACTGTCATATTAATGTTTCTGTCGTGTATATAGCTATTGTTGGTGAAAGCAAGATAAAAATGCTGTTTTAAGCATGCAAAAGCATACAAAACACCG
>CAWWDY010000538.1:0-46968 GCA_963942605.1 Poecilus cupreus
ATTTTATCTTGATTATGCAAACAAAAGCCATTACACACGACATATACATGATATGACAGTTTAAATTTTTGAAAACGTTGTTTTATATGCTTTTGCATGCTTAAAACAGCAATTTTATTTTGATTTTACCAACATTAGCCATTATACACGACAGAAACATGAATATGACAGTTTAAATACTTGAAAACGGTGTTTTGTATGCTTAAAACAGCAATTTTATCTTGATATCACCAATATTAGTCTTTATACACGACAGAAACATGAATATGACAGTTCAAATACTTGAAAACAGCATTTTGTATCTTCTTGCAAGCTGAAAACAGCTATTTTACCTTGATTTTGCAAACATAAGCCATTATAAACGACACATACATGAATTTGACTGTTTAAATACTTTAAAAAGCGTTTTGTATGTTTTTGCAAGCTGAAAACAGCTATTTTATCTTGATATTGCAAACATTAGCTATTACACACGACATATACATGAATATGACAGTTTAAATACTTGAAAACGGTGTTTTGTATGCTTTTGCATGCTTAAAACAGCTATTTTATCTTGATTTTGCAAACATAAGTTATTACACACGACATATACATGAAGATGACAGTTTAAATACTTGAAAACGGTGTTTTGTATGCTTAAAACAGCAATTTTATCTTGATATCACCAATATTAGTCTTTATACACGACAGAAACATGAATATGACAGTTCAAGTACTTGAAAACAGCATTTTGTATCTTTTTGCAAGCTGAAAACAGCTATTTTACCTTGATTTTGCAAACATAAGCCATTATACACGACACATACATGAATTTGACTTTTTAAATACTTAAAAAAGCGTTTTGTATATTTTTGCAAGCAGAAAACAGCTATTTTATCTTGATTTTGCAAACATAAGCCATGACACATGATACATACATGAATATGACAGTTTAAATACTTGAAAACAGCATTTTGTATGTTCTTGCAAGCTGAAAACAGCTATTTTATCTTGATTTTGCAAACATAAGCCATTACACACGACATATACATGAATATGACAGTTTAAATACTTGAAAACGGTGTTTTGTATGCTTTTGCATGCTTAAAACAGCAATTTTATCTTGATTTTACCAACATTAGCCATTATACACGACAGATACATAAATATGGCAGTTTAAATACTTGAAAACAGCAATTTGCATGTTTTTGCAAGCTGAAAACAGCTATTTTATCTTGATTTTGCAAAAATAAGTTATTACACACGACATATACATGAATATGACAGTTTAAATACTTGAAAACGGTTATTTGTACGCTTTTGCATCCTTAAAACAGCTATTTTATCTTGATTTTGCAAACATAAGTTATTACACACGGCATATACATGAATATGACAGTTTAAATACTTGAAAACGGCGTTTTGTAGGCTTTTGCATGCTTACAACAGCAATTTTATCTTGGTTTCACCAACATTAGTCTTTATACACGCCAGAAACATTAATATGACAGTTCATATACTTGAAAACAGCGTTTTGTATGTTTTTGCAAGCTGAAAACAGCTATTTTATCTTGATTTTGCAAACATAAGCCATTACACACGACACATACATGAATATGACCGTTTAAATACTTAAAAACAGCGTTTTGTATGTTATTGCATGATTAAAACAGCAATTTTATCTTGATTTCACCAACATTAGCCATTATACACGACAGAAACATGCATATGACTGTTTAAATACTTGAAAACAGCATTTTGTATGTTTTTGCAAGCTGAAAACAGCTATTTTATCTTGATTTTGCAAACGAAAGCCATTACACACGACATATACATGAATATGACAGTTTAAATAATTGAAAACAGCATTTTGTATGTTCTTGCAAGCTGAAAACAGCTATTTTATCATGATTTTGCAAATATAAGCCATTACACAGCACATATACATGAATATGACAATTTAAATACTTGAAAACAGCGTTTTGTATGTGTTTGCAAGCTGAAAACAGCTATTTTATCTTGATTATGCAAACAAAAGCCATTACACACGACATATACATGATATGACAGTTTAAATTTTTGAAAACGTTGTTTTATATGCTTTTGCATGCTTAAAACAGCAATTTTATTTTGATTTTACCAACATTAGCCATTATACACGACAGAAACATGAATATGACAGTTTAAATACTTGAAAACGGTGTTTTGTATGCTTAAAACAGCAATTTTATCTTGATATCACCAATATTAGTCTTTATACACGACAGAAACATGAATATGACAGTTCAAATACTTGAAAACAGCATTTTGTATCTTCTTGCAAGCTGAAAACAGCTATTTTACCTTGATTTTGCAAACATAAGCCATTATAAACGACACATACATGAATTTGACTGTTTAAATACTTTAAAAAGCGTTTTGTATGTTTTTGCAAGCTGAAAACAGCTATTTTATCTTGATATTGCAAACATTAGCTATTACACACGACATATACATGAATATGACAGTTTAAATACTTGAAAACGGTGTTTTGTATGCTTTTGCATGCTTAAAACAGCTATTTTATCTTGATTTTGCAAACATAAGTTATTACACACGACATATACATGAAGATGACAGTTTAAATACTTGAAAACGGTGTTTTGTATGCTTAAAACAGCAATTTTATCTTGATATCACCAATATTAGTCTTTATACACGACAGAAACATGAATATGACAGTTCAAGTACTTGAAAACAGCATTTTGTATCTTTTTGCAAGCTGAAAACAGCTATTTTACCTTGATTTTGCAAACATAAGCCATTATACACGACACATACATGAATTTGACTTTTTAAATACTTAAAAAAGCGTTTTGTATATTTTTGCAAGCAGAAAACAGCTATTTTATCTTGATTTTGCAAACATAAGCCATGACACATGATACATACATGAATATGACAGTTTAAATACTTGAAAACAGCATTTTGTATGTTCTTGCAAGCTGAAAACAGCTATTTTATCTTGATTTTGCAAACATAAGCCATTACACACGACATATACATGAATATGACAGTTTAAATACTTGAAAACGGTGTTTTGTATGCTTTTGCATGCTTAAAACAGCAATTTTATCTTGATTTTACCAACATTAGCCATTATACACGACAGATACATAAATATGGCAGTTTAAATACTTGAAAACAGCAATTTGCATGTTTTTGCAAGCTGAAAACAGCTATTTTATCTTGATTTTGCAAAAATAAGTTATTACACACGACATATACATGAATATGACAGTTTAAATACTTGAAAACGGTTATTTGTACGCTTTTGCATCCTTAAAACAGCTATTTTATCTTGATTTTGCAAACATAAGTTATTACACACGGCATATACATGAATATGACAGTTTAAATACTTGAAAACGGCGTTTTGTAGGCTTTTGCATGCTTACAACAGCAATTTTATCTTGGTTTCACCAACATTAGTCTTTATACACGCCAGAAACATTAATATGACAGTTCATATACTTGAAAACAGCGTTTTGTATGTTTTTGCAAGCTGAAAACAGCTATTTTATCTTGATTTTGCAAACATAAGCCATTACACACGACACATACATGAATATGACCGTTTAAATACTTAAAAACAGCGTTTTGTATGTTATTGCATGATTAAAACAGCAATTTTATCTTGATTTCACCAACATTAGCCATTATACACGACAGAAACATGCATATGACTGTTTAAATACTTGAAAACAGCATTTTGTATGTTTTTGCAAGCTGAAAACAGCTATTTTATCTTGATTTTGCAAACGAAAGCCATTACACACGACATATACATGAATATGACAGTTTAAATAATTGAAAACAGCATTTTGTATGTTCTTGCAAGCTGAAAACAGCTATTTTATCATGATTTTGCAAATATAAGCCATTACACAGCACATATACATGAATATGACAGTTTAAATACTTGAAAACGGTGTTTTGTATGTGTTTGCATGCTTAAAACAGCAATTTAATCTTGATTTCACCAACACTAGTCTTTATACACGACTGAAACATGAATATGACAGTTTAAATACTTGAAAACGGTGTTTTGCATACTTTTGCATGCTTAAAACAGCAATTTTATCTTGATTTCACCAACATTAGCCATTATACACGACAGAAACATGAATATGACAGTTTATATACTTAAAAACGGTGTTTTGTATGCTTTTGCTTGCTTAAAACAGCAATTTTATCTTGATTTCATCAATATTAGTCTTTATACACGACAGAAACATGAATATGACAGTTCAAATACTTGAAAACAGCTTTTGTATGTTTTTTCAAGCTGAAAACAGCTATTTTATATTGATTTTGCAAACATAAGCCATTACACATGACACATACTTAAATATGACAGTTTAAATATTTGAAAACAGCATTTTGTATGTTCTTGCAAGCTGAACACAGCTATTTTATCTTGATTTTGCAAACATAAGCCATAACACATGACACATACATGAATATGACAGTTTAAATACTTGAAAACAGCATTTTGTATGTTCTTGCAAGCTGAAAACAGCTATTTTATCATGATTTTGCAAATATAAGCCATTACACAGCACATATACATGAATATGACAGTTTAAATACTTGAAAACGGTGTTTTGTATGTGTTTGCATGCTTAAAACAGCAATTTAATCTTGATTTCACCAACACTAGTCTTTATACACGACTGAAACATGAATATGACAGTTTAAATACTTGAAAACAGCATTTTGTATGTTTTTGCAAGCTGAAAACAGCTATTTTATCTTGATTTTGCAAACGAAAGCCATTACACACGACATATACATGAATAAATAAATAATAATAATAGTTCAGCACTACAGGCCAAGTTGGCCCATGGCTTGTTCCAAAATAGCTTTCCACTGTAAGCGGTTTTGTGCTTTTTGTTCCCAGTTCCTAATTTTTAGATATCTTAAGTCCTGTTGAACAGCATCAGCCCATCTTCCCTTCGGTCTGCCCCGTCGTCGCCTACCAGCTGCTCCATTTTTTAACACTTTCTTAGCCACTCTTTCATCACTCAAACGCGCCACATGTCCTAACAATCTAAGTCTTTGTGTTTTAATAATACTAACAATGTTTGGTTCCCCGAAAAGTTCCATTAATTCCTCGTTTGTTCTACGTATTGCCACACCATTCACTATTTTACCACCATATATTTTACGCAACACTTTTCTTTCCCAAATTTCTACCTTTCTTCTATTGTTGCTGTTCAGTACCCATAGCTCACACCCGTATGTTACAGTTGGTCTGATTATTGTCTTATAAATGCGGAGTTTCGCTACCCTGCTAACTATCCTAGATCTTAAGAGCGCATGCAAGGAGCCAACACATTTACTGCCTTTTACTAGTCTGGTAGTGATTTCCCTGTCTTCGTTGTTATCATTGGTTATAGTTACTCCTAGATATACAAAGCTATCAACGACTTCAAAGTTATATTGTTTTCTACTGTCTGACTTTCGATTAAAGATCGTTACCTGCTCTTGTTGTTCAATTTTAATTTGCATGTATTTAGTTTTTGTTTCATTTATCAGTAACCCTGCTTCTCTTGCCACTTTTTCAAGAGCTTTAAATACTTTTTCTAATTCTTTCTTGCTTCTGCACATGAGTGCAATATCATCAGCATATGCCAGACACTGGTGTCTGTAATGGTAAATTGTTCCGGTTCTGTAGATTCCACTTTCTCTTATAATCCATTCTAGTACTAGATTAAACAGTAAAGGAGCTATTGGATCTCCCTGTCTTAAACCTCTCTTTACTTCGAAGCTATCTGACATGCTTCCATTGGAAGTTATTTTACAGTTTGTGTCAGTTAAAGTCATCATTATCAACCTCACTAATTTAGCAGATATTTGAAAATACCTTAAAATATTGTGTAGTTTGCTCTTATTTATTGAGTCGTAGGCCTGTTTAAAGTCTATGAACAGAATATGTAGTGGTAAGTTGTGTTCGTGACTATTTGAAACTATTTGTTTTATAGAAAAAATTTGGTCCATAGTTGATCGATTACTCCTAAAACCAGCTTGGTATTCACCTATTATCCTTTCAGCTGACTCCTGGATTCAGTTTCTTATACAGATGCCTAAAATCTTGTAAGCTATGTCTAACAGAGCAATACCCCTATAATTCTCACACCTTGCTGTGTCACCTTTTTTGTGTATGGGGTGTATCATGGATTCTTTCCATCGCGTTGGCATCTGTTCTCTGTTCCAGACTTCAGAAATTATATCTGATAATTCTATTAAGAGTTTCTCACCGCCATGTTTATATATCTCTGCGGGGATTGCATTTGCACCGGGGCTCTTGTTATTTTTGAGGTCACTAACTATTTTTCTTATTTCTTCCATTTGCGGTGGTTCTGTGTCTCCTTCGTTCTCTTGTCGTTCATTCAGTTCCTGTTCTGTCGTTTCTATGTCTTCTTCAATGTCATTCAATAACTCTTTAAAGTATTCCGCCCAGCGCTTCAACTTCTCTTCTCCTGTTACTAGCTGTTCGTTCTTATCTTTAAGGAAAATAGTTTTTTGGCTATATCCTTCCTTTTGTTTCTTCACTTCCTGATAGAAATTTCTAATATTTCTGTCCCTGTAATTATTTTCTATGTCTTCTAGCTTATTTTCCAGAAACATTCGCTTTTTTCTTCTGCACACATTTTTAAAGTTTTTACTTCTCTCTTTATAATTCCTTTCATTAATTTCATTTGAGTTTAGCAGACACTCAATTTTTGCTCTGTTCTTTATCATCATTGCTTCGTTACATTCTTTATCAAACCAGTCTTTATTTTTTCCATATTGGACTTTTGTCAAATATTTTTCAGCCGTCTCTAAAATACTTTTTTCAAGCCTGTTCCATCTGTCGTCTATATCCCCTTCAGTTTGTGTCTTCTCTATATTTTTGCCTATTTCTTCTACGATTTTATTTTCAATTTCTTCGTTTTGTAGCTGTTTAACATCGTAACGCTTTCTCTCCTTACCTTTTCTTACTTGAGCTCGTGGTAGTTGCTGTTTCATCGATATCTGTACCATAAAATGGTCTGATTCCATTACTGCTCCTCTCTTACTCTTAACATTATTAATAATGTTGGCATGTTTTCTTTCAATTAGCACATGATCTATTTGATTGCACGTCTTACCATCTGGTGATGTCCACGTTCCCTTGTGAATATCCTTTCCTTGAAAGCTAGTACTTCTTATTCTCATATCTAGTTCAGCAGCAAATTCTATTACTTTTCTTCCGTTTTCATTTGATTCGTTATGTTTACTCTGTCCTCCTGTGATATGTTTGTATATATCTTCTCTCCCTACTTTGGCATTGAAATCGCCGATAATAATTTTAACATCATATTTGGGCATTTTCTCAACCACCTTCATGACATCCTCATAAAATTTATCTTTTTCTTCTTCATCTGTCATATTCGTGGGAGCATGTATATTAAGTAAATGTATTTTCCTGTATCTCCCTTTCAGTCTGAGTCTACTTATCCTTTCTGATATAACTTCAAATTCGATCACTGTTTGTTTGAAATTTTTATGTACAATAAAGCCAGTTCCGAAGATACCAGATTCACTTCCACCGTTAAAGATTACATACCTTCCAACTTCGAAAATTGAAGTCTTCCTAAGTTTAGTTTCTTGTATAGCCCCTATATCAATACTGTAATCCTTACATACCCTAGTTAAATTTTTATACGACCCCGTTGCGTTTGTTCCTCTTAAATTCCAAGTTATTAGATTCAGTTCTTTCTTTTTAATCCAACTCACAGTCCTATTGCTTTGCCAAATTTGTCCTGTAATAATCTCAGTACCTTTAGTAAATTCTAGTTTTTTGACGCTTGTATATCATTAGTCTCTTCCAGCTTCCTCTTTTCTGCATTCCATATCAATATTTTGCTGCCAATTTGTAGCCTGTTATAAAAGATTTTAACCGTAACATCCTTTGCCTTTTCCATCCTTGCCCTGTCCCGTATAGCTTTATGCATGTTCCTCTCGTCTGGTGTGTAATCATTGCCTATGTAAATTTTTTGACCAGCCAGTTTGTGTTTATTTTTCATGACTAGATTTTTGTCGTCATAATTTTCTAATTCCACTTTGATTATGGTGGAGTTTTCTAATTTTTTAATTATCTCTGCTGATTTGATCGCACAATTTACTTGCAATTCCTTTTTTAAGAATTCCTTTACTATCTCTTTTATGTTTTTCTGATCATTTTTTAGACCTGTTATTATTACATTATTTGCTCTACGTCTCCGTTCCTGACTTTCTATTAATTTTTCTAAACGTTGCACTTTTGAGTTTAATTGTTTTTTCTCTTCCTTCCACTTTATTTCCTTATCCTTAAAAGCATTTTGCATTTTTTCTATATCTGCTATTATTACACTGTTCTTTTTTAATTCTTCTTTAATTCCTTTCAGTTCTTCTTTTAATTCTTCATTGTTAGTCTTTATTTGCGTATTAAATTCTTTCAACATATCCGAAAACATTTTTTTCATTTCCTCCATTTCTTCTTCGCTATTTGGGTTTACTTGTTGGCAATTATCCGATTTTACAGGCGATCTGAGCGTTTTTTTACTTCTCTTGAAAATTTCAAAATTTTCACTTAATTGTTCTCTTTTACGTTTATTTAATTCGATTGTATCAGCGATTGAGTTACTTTGTTCACGTGAGGCTCCACTCATTTGCTGTCCTAAATACGCCTCTGGCCACTGCTTCGAGAATAGTCAAAGTTCTTGCTGTTGCGCATGCGCGGGAGATGCGTACTGAGAGACAACGACTAGCGAGACTTGACGTTTTATTAACCTCTACACTACTTCACAACACTTCGACGCGACTATCCAACTGTCAGCACCCACTCACAGCTCTCACTTCATTTGTACGCGTACACCACTTTATACGTTAACCGAAAAACCGTACCACTACTGCCGGTATCGCAACAATTCCCAGTATTTGGGGCTTATCGTTGGCGAACAAACAGACAACGCATTAACTTGCGCACAGGACCGTACTCTCCCTCTACATACATGAATATGACAGTTTAAATACTTGAAACCGGCGTTTTGTATACTTTTGCATGCTTAAAACAGCAATTTAATCTTGATTTCACCAACACTAGTCTTTATACACGACTGAAACATGAATATAACAGTTTAAATACTTGAAAACAGCGTTTTGTATGTTTTTGCAAGCTGAAAACAGCTATTTTATCTTGATTTTGCAAACATAAGCCATTACGCACGACATATACATGAATATAACAGTTTAAATAATTGAAAACAGCGTTTTGTATGTTTTTGCAAGCTGAAAACAGCTATTTCATCTTGATTTTGCAAACAAAAGCCATTACACACGACATATACATGAATATGACAGATTAAGTACTTAAAAACAGCATTTTGTTTGTTTTTGCAAGCTGAAAACAGCTATTTTATCATGATTTTGCAAATATAAGCCATTACACACCACATATACATGAATATGACAGTTTAAATACTTGAAAAAGGTGTTTTGTATGCTTTTGCACGCTTAAAACAGCAAATTTTATTTTGATTTCACCAACATTAGCCATTATACACGACAGAAACATGAATATGACAGTTTGAATACTTGAAAACAGCGTTTTGTATGTAATTGCAAGCTGAAAACAGCTATTATATTTTGATTTTGCAAACATAAGTAATTACACATGACATATACATAAATATGACTGTTTATATATTTGAAAACGGTGTTTTGTATGCTTTTGCGTGTTTAGAACAGCAACTTTATCTTGATTTCACCAACATTAGCCATTATTCACGACAGAAACATGCATATGATAGTTTAAATACTTGAAAACAGCACTGTGTATGTTTTTGCAAGCTGAAAACAGATATTTTATCTTGATTTTCAAATATAAGCCATTACACACGACATATACATGAATATGACGGTTTAAATATTTGAAAACGGTGCTTTGTATGCTTTTGCATTCTTAAAACAGCAATTTTATCTTGATTTCACCAACATTAGCCATTATACACGACAAAAACATGAATATGGCAGTTTAAATATTTGAAAACAGCATTTTGTATGTTTTCGCAAGCTGAAAACAGCTATTTTATCTTGGTTTTGCAAACAAAAGCCATTACACACGACATATACATGAATATGACAGTTGAAATACTTGAAAACAGCATTTTGTATGTTTTTGCAAGCTGAAAACAGCTATTTTATCATGATTTTGCAAACAAAAGCCATTACTCACCACATATACAAGAATGACAGTTTAAATACTTGAAAACGGTATTTTGTATGCTTTTGCATGCTTAAAACAGCTATTTTATTTTGATTTTGCAAACATAAGTTATTACACACGACATATACATGAATATGACAGTTTAAATACTTGAAAACGGTTATTTGTACGCTTTTGCATGCTTAAAACTGAGGTCCGTGAAGTTGGAGTACCGAACATGAAATTTAGATCTGCAAATAATTCTATAATTTTGTGCTAATTTTGTGCTAATTTGTGCTGTATAGAATGAATTTTATGCCAATGCCCTTTTCGAGTTATTCGCAATTTTCGATGCGGGACTCCATCTTTACGCCTAGTACCTTATGTTACAAAACTTAATATTTTATTACGCTATATTATTGTGCTAATTTTGTGCTAATTATTGCTGTATAGAATGAATTTTTTGTTAATGCCGTTTTCGAGTTATTCGCAATTTTCAATACGGGACTCCAACTTCACGCCTAGTACCTTATGTCACAAAACTAAATATTTTATTACGCTATAATTTTGTGCTAATTTTGTGCTAATTATTGCTGTATAGAATGAATTTTGTGCCAATGCCGTTTTCGAGTTATTCGCAATTTTCGATACGGGACACCAACTTCACACCTAGTACCTTATGTCACAAAACTAAATATTTTATTACGCTATAATTTTGTGCTAATTTTGTGCTAATTATTGCTGTATAGAATGAATTTTGTGCCAATGCCGTTTTCGAGTTATTCGCAATTTTCAATACTGGACTCCAACTTCACGCCTAGTACCTTATGTCACAAAACTAAATATTTTATTACGCTATAATTTTGTGCTAATTTGGTGCTAATTATTGCTGTATAGAATGAATTTTGTGCCAATGCCGTTTTCGAGTTATACGCAATTTTCGATACGGGACTCCAACTTCACGCCTAGTACCTTATGTCACAAAACTAAATATTTTATTACGCTATAATTTTGTGCTAATTTTGTGCTAATTATTGCTGTATAGAATGAATTTTGTGTTAATGCCGATTTCGAGTTATTCGCAATTTTCGATACGGGACTCTAACTTCACGCCTAGTACCTTATGTCACAAAACTAAATATTTTATTACGCTATAATTTTGTGCTAATGTTGTGCTAATTATTGCTGTATAGAATGAATTTTGTGCCAATGCCGTTTTCGAGTTATTCGCAATTTTCGATACGGGACTCCAACTTTACACCTAGTACCGTTTGTCACAAAACTAAATATTTTATTACGCTATAATTCTGTGCTAATTTTGTGCTAATTATTGCTGTATAGATTGAATTTTGTGCCAATGCCGTTTTCGAGTTATTCGCAATTTTCAATACGGGACTCCAACTTCACGCCTAGTACCTTATGTCACAAAACTAAATATTTTATTACGCTATAATTCTGTGCTAATTTTGTGCTAATTATTGCTGTATAGAATGAATTTTGTGCCAATGCCGTTTTCGAGTTATTCGCAATTTTCGATACGGGACTCCAACTTCACGCCTAGTACCTTATGTCACAAAACTAAATATTTTATTACGCTAAAATTTTGTGCTAATTTTGTGCTAATTATTGCTGTATAGAATGAATTTTGTGCCAATGCCGTTTTCGAGTTATTCGCAATTTTCGATACGGGACACCAACTTTTCACCTAGTACCGTTTGTCACAAAACTAAATATTTTATTACGCTATAATTTTGTGCTAATTTTGTGCTAATTATTGCTGTATAGAATGAATTTTGTGCCAATGCCGTTTTCGAGTTATTCGCAGTTTTCAATACGGGACTCCAACTTCACGCCTAGTACCTTATGTCACAAAACTAAATATTTTATTACGCTATAATTTTGTGCTAATTTTGTGCTTATTATTGCTGTATAGAATGAAATTTGTGCCAATGCCGTTTTCGAGTTATTCGCAATTTTCAATACTGGACTCCAACTTCACGCCTAGTACCTTATGTCACAAAACTAAATATTTTATTACGCTGTAATTTTGTGCTAATTTTGTGCTAATTATTGCTGTATAGAATGAATTTTGTGCCAATGCCGTTTTCGAGTTATACGCAATTTTCGATACGGGACTCCAACTTCACGCCTAGTACCTTATGTCACAAAACTAAATATTTTATTACGCTATAATTTTGTGCTAATTTTGTGCTAATTATTGCTGTATAGAATGAATTTTGTGCCAATGCCGTTTTCGAGTTATTCGCAATTTTCGATACGGGACACCAACTTCACACCTAGTATCGTTTGTCACAAAACTTAATATTTTATTATGCTATAATTGTGGGGGACTTCATCTTCAAGCCTAATACCGTATGTAACAAAACTTGATATTTTATTAATCTATTATTTTGTGCTAGTTTTATGCTTGTTATAGCTATATAGAATAAATTTTGTGCCGCTGCCCTTTCCGAATAATTCGAAATTTTCCATACGGGACCCCATCTTCACGCCTAGTACCGTATGTAACAAAATTTGCTATTTTATTAATCTATAATTTTGTGCTAGTTTTATGCTAATTATTGCTATATAGGGTGAATTTTGTGCCAATATTCTTTCCGAGTTATTCGAAATTTTAGATACCCGACTTCGACTAGACTTCACGCCTACTACCTACTACATTTCAAATGGTTAAGTATTTAATTATGCTATTATTTTTCTTAGTTATTTCTGTATTTAATTAATTTTGTACTATAGTACTTTCCGAGGAATTTTTCATTATTAAGAAGATAAATGGATATGGGAATTTATAGGTATAGTAAATTTGTATTGTAACAACTTCACCATACAATAAAGTACAAAAACATAACCTGAAACATTGTTGCCGAATTCTGGAAATTCTGAATGACTATTTAGAATTTGTGTTCTTCGTATTCTGAGACAGCGTATTGTAAAATTGTACAATCTTTTCTTATTAATATATAAGAATAATTTTTTAGGAAAAACACTTCATAAATTAATCTCCCCAACCCCTTAGAGCTAAGGGAAATTTAAGTATTTCACCATAGTATAGGGAAAACTAACTATATATATGTTACCTAACGTCTACCTGCCGACATCAGCGTTTCCCATCGGCCGCTATGTTCCCGCGAGCTGAGGAAGAATCACATTTCATTTATCTCTGTACACATGTTCATTTTATCTTAAATGTAGTTTTAGAAATCAGTCTTGTTGTAGTCTTAAAGCAATAAACATCTAAAAACTTTGCCTCTCTGTTCCTGAGCAAAAATAAAGTTTTTAAAAACCAATATCTAAGTTCTGATCAATTAAGTGGCGCAGTCGGTAGGATATTGAAAGGAAATTCATCGCGAATAATCCGTCAGTATTAACTGTTTATTCAACAAAACCAGAACCAACGAAGATCTGAAGGGCGTTCATCGCGAATCAACCCATCAGCATCAACGACTCATCCCAGAAGAATTCCATCGCGGACAGTCTACCTGAGATGAAGATCGCTATATTGGTAATGTAAGTTGCTTTCATTTCTATGACAGACTCCTCGAATTCATCCATTTCTATCGAAGAAAGTGAAAACGAGTTAGATTATAATAATAGTTTAGCAGATACAGAACTAAGTTTAATACTTTCAACATTAAATATAAAAGAAGTTGAATTAGAAAATAACAGTTGTGTAACTATGGCAGTTCCAAATTTTGAATCAAAATTATTAGACATTGTTCCAAAATTCGATGGAAATCCATTGGAACTCTCTGCCTTTTTAGACACAGCTAATACCTTAATAAATACTTATTGGGATACAACTCCGCAAAATGTAAATTGCGTTCAGAACATAACGTTAATATATGGCATTTACGCCAACCCGCACGCGAGGTATATTCAACGTGTACCTCAAAAGACTGGAAATCTGTAAAAGATGCTCTGATCGCACATTTTGGCGATCAGCGCGATGAAAACGGTCTGTTGTTCGATCTAGATCAGCTCAGACAAAAAGATAACGAAAACCCCTTACAATTTTACACACGCATTATGTCAAATTTAAGTGCTTTGCATAACTATGTAGATGTTCATGAAAGTACAACGACAATTGCAACAGTCAAAAAGAATTTTTACAATACCCATGCATTAAAAATGTTTTTGGCCGGTTTAAAAGAGCCTCTTGGTTCGACGATCCGCGCAATGAAACCCAACACCTTGGCGGAAGCCAGACAGAACATAATATCTGAAGATAACATCCGACACTTACAACGTGCTCATTTTGATAAAAGTAAATTTCAAAATTCAAGACAAATTCAAAGGTCAATTCCACGACCACCCCAAATGTATCAAAATCCTCAATTTGTCCAACAACCATCACAACGATTTTATAATCAACACCAACAATTTCCAAGCAACCCTATTCAATTACAACCCCGTTATTCACAAACACCACCAGGATTCCTAACTAATCACCAAGTATTTGGGAATAATAAACCTAAGACCTCAGTCAATGTATGGAAACCGCAAGGTTCAACAAATCGAGCCATACAACCTAAACCCACACCTATGAGTGGAATATCTCATGGTTCTTTCCCAAAACCCTCATTCCAACAAAGACAAAATTACACAGTAGAAGAGCTACATAATGTTGAACCACCCATTCAAAATTATGACGAACAAAATTACGAATACTGTGAAACAGACTATACTCACTATGACAACGACAATTATTCTTATTATCCCGAAATTATTGAAAATGATGTTTATGAAACATCTATTGAAGAAGAACAAAATTTTCGCGAACCCAGCCAAATAGCGAACCAAACGTAGAGTTACATTCAATATATGACAAAAAAGATTTACCATTTATCAAAATTTCGAATCCACCATTAAAATTGTTAATTGATACAGGAGCCACAAAATCTTTCTTGAACCCTGACATAGCTGACAAATATTTTAAAAATAAAATCATGAAAGAAAATTTTACTATATCTTCCATATTTGAAACAACAAAAAGAGATTCTTGTGTAGAAATTCCGGCATTTTCAGAATTTAATGTTAAAAAAAATATGAAATTTTATTTGTTCAAATTTCACCATTTCTTTGACGGCCTGATTGGCTATGATATTCTAAAAGATTTTAACGTTCAATTAGATTTAAATAATTCTTTAATAAAAACCCCACACGCAAATTTGAAGTTATCTCATTACGAATCTTAGAAAAAATTATTTTTTGCACAAATAGAATTACGTAGCTTAGAGTCATTGAAAAGACCAGAAAATATAAAAAATACAGACGCATTATCTCGTATCCAAATTAACGCTAATGAAACTATCGAAGAATCTGGAGGAATTTTCGACTATATAAAAGATTTTAATAAAAAGTACTCTAACACAAACGATAATATGTCACTGCAAGTCGAACCTGACAACGAAAATAACGACGGAGATATTTCTGACGACGAATCTGTTCACACGAATAGAGAAAATCCAATCGTAGGAATACCAATTTCTGACAAACCAGTAAATCTCGGAAAAAATCAAATTATATTATCTCAAATTAATTTTGATCCCATAAAGCCTAAAATTGTAAAATTATTTGAAAATACCCATCAGCGTATAACAGTACAAATTTCAAAAAATAATTTTGTTCAAGACGTTATTAATTTTGTTAAAAATTATATCGTCCCAAAAGTTAAATATTGTTTGTATTTTGAAGACCCTATTTATGAGAAATTTAGTTTAGTAATTCAAAAATACTTTAAAAATTCTGAATTAAATTTTGTAAGATATACTCAGAAATTATTAGATGTTGAAGATCCGTTAGACGTTAAAGAAACAATTCAAAATTACCACGAAAGCAAGACGAATCACCGAGGTCTTGACGAGACCGAGAATCAAATAAAGAAAAAATACTACTGGCCTAACATGCGTAAATCAATACAAACTTACATCAACGAATGCGAAATCTGTTTAAAAACAAAATACGATCGTGTACCTATAAAACCAAAATTTAACGTTACTCCTACTCCAATAAAACCATTCGAAATATTACATATTGATTCGATAACTTTAGAAAAACAAAAATTCCTAACAATTATAGACGCATTTTCAAGATACGCGCAAGCTTACAAATTAAATTCTGGTCAAGGTATAGAAGTCGTTAATAATCTTATTAAGTATTTTACTCACCATGGAATACCTGATCAAATCGTTTCCGACAACGGCTTAGAATTTAAAAACTCACTAATTAAAGAATTACTAGAAGTTCACAAAGTGAAACTTCACTTCATTAGCTCGCAACACCCAGAGTCAAACGGACTAATCGAGAGATTTCATTCAACATTAGTCGAACATATTAGATTGTTAAATAACCAACAAGAATATAACAAAGAACCTATTGATATTAAAATCAATTACGCACTTCTGACTTATAACAACTCTATTCATTCGGTAACAAAATTAAAACCGTGTGAAATTATAACAGGACATCTTGACATAAATTCGCCTTTGGACATAGAATTAGAAAAACAATTAATAAATAATTATATAATAAATCATAAAGAAAAAATAAAATTATTATATAATAAAATTAGAGAATTAAATGAACAGAATAAACAAAAAACAATTAATTATGCAAATAAAAATCGTGAAGAGCTTCCTGAAATTCCAGATACCGTTTACGTGAAAAATAAGCAGAAACAAAGTAAAACTAGCAATAAATATAAAAAGGAAGAAATTAAAACAATTGATCCGAATTTAAAAACAGGCGAAATTATTCCCGAACACGGCAATACCTCAAAAAACATCCACTTATCAAACATTAAAAGACCAAGACAAAAGACTTACAGTTTCAAAACTAAACAAAAACAAAATAAAAATAAATTCACCATTTTAGAAAACAAAATACTGAAAAAACCTAAATTGTTACAGACTTGTGACCTTACACCGGACAAAAGCACAAGAAGTACAGATTCAGAACTTACAGACTAATCCTCTCAGCCTCTCACACTTTCCTTCATTATATTGACCTTAAGTCTATTAAAAATCGTATTGACTTATAAATGATCAAAACTCACAAATAACAACCGCAATAAATTTTACTACCCCCGAACTTCGACATATTTTAAATAATTATCATGAACACACAAAGTACATTTCAAAAATGGTTAACAGAAAATTAAACACCTTTTACCCAGAAAAACGGTATAAACGAGGGTTAATAAACCCATTAGGATCACTTATTAAATTTATCTCTGGTAACATGGATCACGACGATGCTGTAGAAATTCATAATAACATTTTAAAATTAGAAACAGATCATAATAAAATAGTTACAAAATTAAATAATCAGATTTCACTTTCAAGACATATCATGATGAACATAAACGAGACCATGACACTGATTATTAAAAATCAAATTAATATTGAAAATAAAACGAACGAATTGATTCAATCGATTAATAAACAAAATTTTTATTTTCACAATTTTTACAGACACAAGAAATTTTGGAAGAAATTAAATTTAATTTTGATTCATTATTAAATTATTTGGAGGAAATAGAAAACGCAGTAACATTTGCTAATCTAGAAGTTGTACACCCAAGTATTATTTCTTATCAAGAATTAAAAGATATTGTTGAAGAATTATATTCACTTTATGATAACAAACAGCTGTTATTCTCAAATATCAATGACATTTCTAAATATTATAAAGTTATTAAAATTAAAGTTTTTATTTTAAATGAAAAGATAATGTTTTCACTTGACTTTCCATTAATACACCCGGAAACCCTAGATCATTATCACTTATTTTCAATCCCTAGTTCTAACCAAACAACTATTATTCCTCCCGCTACCTACCTATCCATAAGCAACAACGTTTATCAATATAGCAACGAAGAATGCGTAGATCTGCAATCCGAATTTCTCTGTAAAAGCACCAATCTTTTACCAGTTCAAAGGGATGAAGAATGCCTAACTTCAATCTTATCATCAGAAGTAACAGTAACCAGCTGTCAACAAATACCAGTCAAAATCAATCAACAAGTGATATTACAAATTAATGAAGCACATTACATCGGCATATTCCCAAAACTTCAAAGGGTACAAACTACGTGTAAACAAAACGCGATAGTTTCTTTAAAAGGGACTTATCTAATGATTGTACCACCCAACTGCTCAATAAAAATATCATCGTACGTTTATGAAAAAGTTTACAAAAAATCAACATGCGAAACTCAACAGTACCACAAATAGAAAAATTAAATTTGGATAAAGTTCCTCTCGATAAATTACATCAATTACAACTTCAAGAGTTAGAAGAATTCCCAATTGAATCGATCACCACCCACGAAAATTATTCAAAGGGCTCAATCATTGGAGTCAGCATATTAGCAATGGTTATCTTATTTTATTTTATAATAAAAATAAAAAATAAGGTTTTACAGAAAAAAGGAGTCAACCCAAGGTCAACCCCACTCAACGAAACTCAAGTCGTTCCGCCCTAGAGTTTCTTCTCAAGGAGGGAGGTGTTACCTAACGTCTACCTGCCGACATCAGCGTTTCCCATCGGCCGCTATGTTCCCGCGAGCTGAGGAAGAATCACATTTCATTTATCTCTGTACACATGTTCATTTTATCTTAAATGTAGTTTTAGAAATCAGTCTTGTTGTAGTCTTAAACAATAAACATCTAAAAACTTTGCCTCTCTGTTCCTGAGCAAAAATAAAGTTTTTAAAAACCAATATCCAAGTTCTGATCAATTAAGTTATATATATATATATATATATATATATATATATATATATAAGGGTGTTATAACAGCTCTAACTTGTATGTAGTAAAAAAATACTTAGCAGGGTATAATAACTTTTAAAAATAGTTCATTAAATTTTAATGAGTACTTATTGTAAAAAAAAAATAAAAGGGTGTATACTAAGTTTTAATAATTATGTATTATTTATTTATTTAAAGTACATTACCCGACAGACGAAGGCCTAATAAGATGGTAGGATAATATACAAAAACATACACATAGTATGTATCGGGTTTTAAGGAAAAACAAGTTTAGCTTTTATTATATGATTTTGAGTTATTTGCGCTTCAAGTTTCACAAGTCACCATCAGAATATTAAAGTCCGCACTTAACTGAATTTGACCAAAAAGTGACTGGTTTTTCCTCAAAACCTCAGATATAAAAATGTAAGCCGCTTTGATATCAAATTTTAATTTAGAACGCAGTGATTTGAAAGCATTGTTATACTGCTCATTATGTTAATATTTATATATCAGTTTTTTGTAATGTTATTTCTATTTAACTCTCGCCACATACTGTAAGGGAGGTATAGGAATCATGAAGTGGCGTGGGGTCCATGGAAGAAATGCTTCCCTTGACATTTATTCATTTCTAATATATTTATTATTATATCAATATTTTATAATTTACGATCAAATTTAAAAAAAAAACACTATTACCGTATTATACGCACCATGCATTACGCAAGTGTAAAGCACATCTAATATGTGCGTCTCTCATGTTAAGAATTACGAGTGTTCGGCCATTCGCTTGGTTAGTCTACAGGTTTTATATGTATGATTTTTGTACTGATATTTACACTTTTATAGCAATATAAGATCACTAATTTCAATAGAAATAAAGAAGCAGAGTATATTTATGCGTCTTTTATGATATTTAAATAGATGTTGTGTTACACATAAATATTTTATACAGTTAAAATAATATTAAAATGTTTCTCATAAATAAAATTTAATTTTTATTGAAGCAAATTAAGAAAAACATGACAACGCGTATAAATAATATCAATTATCATGTTTATTTATTTTACACCTGAGCATCGGAGAGAAGTGTAGTGTATGTATGGGAAACATTCTCATTAATGAAAGAGAATGAACTATTGAATTTATTGAAATAAAAAAAACTTATGTACAACAAATTTTATCTGTTTATTGATGTAATTTTTCATAAAAATTAAATTCTAATAAAAGTAATTTTTAGTTTTTATAATTAATAGAATTCATTTTTTACCCTTATTTTACGCGTACACATTTTTTGATTTTATACGTGTAATTGCAACTAAAATTTAACATTACTAAAAAGTGCATTTACGTACCAGTTGTCTACTTTTTCTATAGGACGGGAAATAAAATGTTAAAATTTTCATTAGGTGATAATTCGTTCCCTATGAATTTAAGAACAAAAGCGTAAATAAAAAAAATGTTCAGAAACAAAAACTGCATCAAAATGATCCTAAATTTATTTATGTAATACATTTCTGTCATGTGATACAAGTAAATAAAATTTATAATTTTAGCTATTTTCAGAGTGCCATGCTAAACATAACATGCAATTTAAATAGTCGTATTATTTGAGTTTGACAGATATCTTTGCCATAAAGCTTTAAATTATTGTCAAAATTGTATTCTGTATTCTTGTATTAAATGTTAAATGGGTCCATGAATACTGAGAAGTAATTTAATCAAATCAATACTCATTAAAACTATGCCAAATGTTATCTGTCACACTCAAACAATACTGTATTAATTGTTTGTTTAGTTTACCATTATCATGCACTCAGGAAATAGCTAGAAAATTATATATTTTATCCAACACCTCTCAATAAATACTGTATAACTATGGCGATTTTAAACAAGCAAAGTTACAGATTATCCACTAGTGGGTATAATTTTGAGGAAAGCCATCAGTGAGTATTTTTTTATTTATAACAATAATAATAACACACAACACCTTGGTAACTACTTCGATTGACATTTTAATTAAAAATTTTAAAGCATATCACTGTCAAATAATATTTCTTTAATACATTTTTCATTGATTAAGTAGTGTTGGATAAAACGTTATACTTCACACGTGGGTAAAGTGGAATAACCAACTCGATAAAATTATCTCACTCAGCCTTCGGCTTCGTGAGCTAAAATTTCTCTCGTGGGTAATTCCTTACTTTGCCCACTTGTAAAGTAAATAACTATTATTTACATCTATCTCATGACAGAAATGTATTACAGAAATAAATTTAGGATCATTTTGATGCAGTTTTTGTTTCTGAACATTTTTTTT
Organism: Poecilus cupreus; assembly: GCA_963942605.1. NCBI lineage: Eukaryota > Metazoa > Arthropoda > Insecta > Coleoptera > Carabidae > Poecilus > Poecilus cupreus. Next base: position 21,329 of record CAWWDY010000538.1, read on the forward strand.
TTATTTATACTTTTGTTCTACAATTCATAAGGAACGAACTATCGCCTAATGAAAATTTGAACATTGCATTTTCCTATGTCCTATAAAAAGTGGACCCAGTATAGTATTATATTATATATATATATATATATATATATATATATATATATATATATATATATATATTTATTTATTTATTATTGCTTCCCTGCCCATCAACAGCACGCCACGCCACTGCTAACATAATACAAAACTAATTTCGGACACTACTTAGCTGGGCGCATATGGTACACACGTCTGCGCACGACTTTATTGTATGGTACCAAAAGTATTACTGTGTTCACACCGGTCCCTAAGCATATTGCTGAGCATGATGTTATTGCTAAATAAGTTAATTCTGTAATATTTCTCATTATATTCGGAGGTTCTTGCATTTTATGCAGACATCGGATTTTATCTAACATCCCGATTTACTAAACAATATTGTTATAGTATATCATCAAATTAAACAGTAATATTAGCGAAATTAAACAAGATTATACTTAGTAATAATTCGCTAGTTGACTTAATTCAACTTTTAATTTGACTTAAGAGTAGCTAAAAATTTTAAGTTAAAGTTTGTGATGGCTGGAAGAAAGAAAACAACAGGAGGTGAGAAAATCGATTCTATCTTAGAGAATGAAGAAAATTTATATATTGTGAGTGACAATATTGTTCCACCATCCTCCGAAGTATGGGAACAAATAAGAACTAAATATTCCTTAACAGTATCAAACAAAAATTTATATACAAGAGCATTACGAAATTATAAAAGAAAAATATGTATTGAAACTATTCCAAATTTAGCACATATATATATATTGAAGAGGAATTGGTACAATTAAACAATCAAATTTATGAAGATAGTGATGAAAATGATAAAACTGACAGTGATCATTCTGTTAGTGCCAATTCCATATGTAAACAATATTTTACTATTAATTTTTCTTCAGAAGAATGGAAAAATATTTTGCCAACAAGTAAAATATATAAAGATGGATTAAAACTAAGAAAATATCTAAGACTTCAACCTGGATTTTGGACAAATATTTTTTCTGAAAAAATTTGGAAAACAACAAAAATTTCATGCGCTTGGAAGTTTACTAGTCACTATATTGGAATTTCAGAACAAAGTTCAAAGTTTTTAGATATTAGAGGCGATTGTGGTGAATGTGGAGGCAAATTATTTTGGTACGTACAAAATAAAAAATGTTTGATACCTGAAAAGGAAGGATTAGAAATAAAATGTATTATTAAAGGAAATACGAGAGTAAAACATAAGAAAAAATGTCAGATAAAAGGAATTAGAAGGAAACAACTTGGAGAAGAAATGGTAAACAAAAATTATATTGCAAGCGTAGTCAGAAAAAATATGGCTGGGCAGTTATTAGATATGTTTGAGAAAGATGCGCCGGTATTACCAAGACTAGATTCAATAAGAAAAATTAAATCAGAAATTAGGAATGCAGATCGGTTGGTTGCAGATCCAATAAAAAATCTAGAATTAATGGCGCAGCGGTATCCTCTACAGAAAACAATCCACGAAATAGGATTACTGAAATATTACACGCATTATTGGACCCCAGACCAAACTCGTGTTTATAATAGCTACGTTAAAAAAGAAAAACATATTAAAATATCAATTGATGCTACCGGGGGTTTAGTTAAAAAAATTAATAGATGCGATGGTTTATCTGGCCATATTTTTTTGTATGTTGGTGTGATTAAACTACCCGGAGAACATGAGGGGCAAATTTCGGTTTTGCAAATGTTGTCAGAAAGGCATAATTCAAACGCTATTAATTATTGGCTTACTGAATGGTTAAGATTAGGTGCAAAGCCTCCCCAGGAGGTAATATGCGATTTTAGTATTGCGTTAATAAGTGCAATATGCAGATCTTTTGCAGGAGAGTCAGATATGAATGAATATATTCACAAATGTTATCAATTATTGAACAACGAGACAAATATAAATATTCCTAAATGTACGAGTGGATGTGGCTCATATATTAAAAAGTGTTGGCCGCTGGAGAGAAATACACCCTTCCAATACTAGACGCAAAATAAGACAGTTTTACCTGCGAGGAATCGGCCAGATTATCCTTGCAACTCTTCTAGAAGAAGCAAAAGATCTTATATTGTCTTTATTTGTAATAGCTTTGAGTGAAACAGAAGGTTTGTCGTTAAGTACTCAGCAAAAAACTATATGTGAAGAAAAGAAATAATATTTTTTTAAAATAATTTCGCATATGGTATCCAACAAAGCGAAGTGAAAACCCTGATAGATTTAGAGGTGGATAATATGAATTCAGACGAAGTCAATAAATCGATTCTGCTGATACGGAAAACAGCTCGGAAAAAAGCATGAAACAATGGGTTCAACAAATATTTGTTGATGCAAAAACCATTGTCAAAACAAATGATGACGGGGATAGGGACAATTTAATGTACTTGCCAAAAATCATAAATCCATTAACAATTTTGTGCTACAGGTAATCGTATTAAAATTCTTTATTCTGCATCTTACTCGTTAACTTTTTTGTGTAATATAATATTTTATTTTATAACTTACTATTCAGGTTACCTCTTTGGACGGGGATAATGATAGAAAAATTTGGGTATGGACATTTGACAGCTTCTTTGAGTTCAGTAGAAAGTTACTTCAATGAATTAAAGAATGTGCAAATTAGGAATTTACCGCTTAGAATAGATGAATTTATTGTAAAACATTGCAAAATTCTAGAAGGTACTTAGGCATGTTCTTATATATATAACTTAACTTTCTTCAACCAACAAGTCAGTTTTTAAAAAATATTTATTGCAAGTAATACAAATTATTATATTTAATATGTTTATTCTATAAACTACAATATGAACTGAGTTTGAATAACGAGTCTAAAACTAAAACTCTCATCTCTAAACACAACTATATATAACATTATAACTACGGAATGTCACGTTCGGGGAATTGTCTGTTATCAGCACTTTTAGGGGTTATTGGCACACTGTAACTCCTCCCTCCTTAGAAATGAGCCCCTCCTGGAAGTTGAAGTTCGATGTCTTCTGTCTGGATTTCGGGCGTGTTCTTCTTGAAAGCCAATCTTCTTATTCTTTTGGTCTTTACCCATTTGATTAGGAGGTAAAGGCCGACGATTGTAAGGACGATGTAAAGTAGCATGGACCAAATACTAGGAATGTGAATGTTTGTGATTTCTTCTTTAATTGGTACAATTGGATTAATGGAGATATCGTTGAGTTTTAAAGGATTAAGGTTAATAGAGAAATTTGTAATATGTTGCGTTTGAATTTCAAAATCTAATTTTGGTAATAATAATGGATGTCCTTGGGTTTTGCTTGCAAATATTAATTTTTGTTTATTAAAATAAACTTCACAATTGTTCTCGTTGTTTATTAAGTAGATTCCTACTAGTGGCTTGACGCTGGTTTCTTCTTGGCACTTGATTACGACTCTTTCTTCGTTAGGAAAGACGGCCAGGTATTTGTTGAGTTCTGGAATGACTTCAACGTGATTTTTAATTAAGTTTATTTTAGTGTAATGGCAGTGGGTTGATGTCTGCTCTTGGAATAATTCTTCTTCGCAGCTTGCAGAGAAGTGGGCGTGATATTGGTTGGGACATTGAAATATTTTTGCTCGTACACACATGTCATTCAGAGGGACGATTTCCTTGTCAGATTTTAAAATATATTTTGAATTTGGAATAATTGTGACAAAGTCTAAACCATATTTAGTTGAAATTGGATACAAATAAAATAATTCAAAATCTTTTTGAAAATTAATAGGGGTAGATATAAAGTAAATTATTTGTGAATTTTTCACTTTACAATTAATTTTTAATAAGGATTCAAAATCAAGTAAGTTTTCTTGTCTGGGTTCAAATGGCAGTTGTGCATGATAAATTTTAGAAATTTTCTTTAACTCTGATAATAGTTCTAAAGGGTGTATTATACTCGGGTGTAATGTTCTCAATTTACAGAAAGTAATAGAATTCTCTACGTCTTGTAAAATATTAAGAATAGAATTATATAATATAATTAATTGATCATAAATGTTCTTTGCGTAAAGAATATCTTGAAAGTGCATTTTATTTATTATTTCAGAAAGCTGTATAATTTTTGATTTTAAAATTTCTTCGTTATGTTGTATATCAAGGATTGTTTTATTAAAATTTGCAATTATTTGATGATTTACTGAATATGACAATTTAATTTGATTTTCTAAATTATGCTCATTCTCTTGCATGTGTGCAAGCATTTCATTATATCTTTTGCCGTCTTCGGCATCTAAATTTCCAGTTAAAGATTTAAAAATTGTCCCCAATCCATCTATGAGGCCACGTTTATTTCTGTAATTAGCATGAATTCCGATATTAGTGATTTTTGTGTCTATGTTGGTTTGAATGAACTCCAATATTTTGTCGTAGTTATTAAGTTCATGAAGATACTCTGTATTGTTGGATATTGTTGTTTTTAGTGTTGTGTATTGTATGTTTAAACTGTTGTACTGATCAAGGAGAGGTTTAAGATTATAATAATGTATGAATATGTGTGTGGTCTTTTCAAGTTTGGCGGGACCAAGGTTGATGGGAAGGATTCCAACGTTTTCTGTTATATTTCTTATGATTGTTCCTCGCCCCAATGCGAACAACCTGGAAGTGATTCAAATTTGTAAGTTTTTTGTCGAGGACGTTTTATATTAGACATATGTATTTTTTCTACTGTATTACCGTGAGTGGGTTTAATTTTGCCGGTTTTAAGTTTTTTATTTAGTTGCGTTAATTTTTCACGTTTATATTTGTTTTTAGTTTTTTGCTGTTTCTGTTTATTTTTAACGTATACTGTATTCGATATTTCTGGTAATTCTTCTCTTACTTCGTTACATTTACCGATCACCTTTTCTTTATTTCGTACTAATTTATCACGAATTGTTTCATAAAGCAATTTTGTTTTATTTTTATGATTTTCTACATAATTATTTATAAGTTGTTTTTCTAAATCCATATTAAAAGGTGATTTCATATCCAGATGTCCAGTGATAATCTCACATGGTTTTAATTTTGTTATGGAATGAATTGAATTATTATATGCTAGAAGAGCGTAATTTACTTTAAATTCGATAGGTTCAGTTTTAAATTCATCTTGATTATTAAATAATCTAATGTGTTCTATAAGAGTGGAATGGAAACGTTCGACAATACCATTTGAGTCTGGGTGTTGTGAACTTATAAAATGAATGTCTATTTTGTGTAACTGTAATAATTCTTTTACGACTGAGTTCTTAAATTCTAATCCATTATCTGAAATAATTTGTTCTGGTATACAGTGATGTGTGAAGTATTGTATCAATTTATTCACTACTTCTATTCCTTGTCCGGAGTTTAATTTATACGCTTGTGCGTACTTCGAAAATGAGTCCACAATAGTTAAAAATTTTGCTTGTTCCAAAGTAATACTGTCAATATGTAAGATTTGAAAAGGTTTTGTTGCTGTAGGTGTTATATTTAAAGTTAATTTTAAAGGTTTCCTATCGTATTTTGTTATTTGGCAGGTTTCGCAACTATTAATAAATGTTTGAATAGATTTTCGTAATTTAGGCCAATAGTAACGTTGTTTAATACGTGTCTCTGTTTCGTCAATTCCTCTATGATTAGTTTTGCCAGTATGGTGGTTATTTATTATTTGTATAATTTCTTCTTCTTCTGTAACATCGGTTAGATACTTTGTACATTTTACGAAATTTATCTGAGAATTTTTAAAATAATTCTGAAGTATTAAACTTAGTTTAACGTATAATTCATTTTCAAAATAAATGTAATATTTTACTTTAGGAACAATGTATTCTTTAAGAAATGTTATCATTTCATTTTTACAGTTATTTTTTGAAAATTCAACTAAAATTCTTTGTTTTGTATTATTATATAATTTAATTATTTTAGGAGGTTTAGGATTGAATTCAACCTCTGACACTATTATTTGATCTTTGCCATAATTTGTGACAAACCAGATTTGTCACCTTTCTTTTCTTCCTACAAAAATAAACATTTGTATAGGTTATAAATATTTTACATTTAAGCAACTAACTTACCTCAAAGTAATTACTGTATTGTAAATGTTCACTTTTATTATTGATGTTTATATTCAGTTCCTATTGCCTCAACTCATGTAAATATGTTGTTACTTAGGTTAATTAATTAAGAAAAGAATCTGAAATTTAAATTGTCACATAAACACATTCACTTAACCATACTTTATGTCTACACGTCAAATCTGACAGTTACTTTATTGCGAAAGAAAGGTCAAACTTCCAAAATGCGGCCGTTTCCCAACAGATGGCTCGCACCGTCTTTAATTACCTCTCGTGGACACTTACCAATGCCGAATTAATAACTCGGCATAAAAGGTACAAAAAAAATGTCGAAAGACCAGGGTTCAATAATTAATAGCTCGACTTGTCCGTCAGTTATTAAATAATATTTTTCTCAAATATGTGGAATGCTAAAGTTGTAGTGTTCATCTGATTCAAGAGCTCGACTTGCCTGTCAGTTTTTATAATCATCTTTGTTCTCCAGATCATATTCGTCTAGACTTGCACTGTCAGACGAATTGTGAAAGTTTTTTTTACCCAAAGAAACAAATCAAGTCACCTACACATATTCGCGATTCACCTAGACTTGCACTGTCAGGTGAATCTCCTCTACATATCCAAGGTATTTCCTTACATCCTCACCATATTTCAGATTCACTGCAAAATGTTCAAATAAATTTAAGCTAACCTTAAAATTGTAACTTACCTTTTTGAACAATAATAATCAATTTTATTTACCATTATTAAACCCAATGTATTTATTTTACTAAAAACTCGTTCACGGAGAGACCGGACCCTAGTCAGGATAGTTGATTTTACATTCACTAAGATTAGTTACAAATGGCGCCCGAAGAATCTACATAATCAGCTGTCAGTGAAGTTTAGTTTTGTTCTATCATTGAGAAATCATCCGTTGGCAAATTTAAATCTCCCCAGTTTTAATTTTTATCGGCGGGAATTTTAAATCTACAAAAATTTAAATACTTACCTGCTGCTTTTCTCACCTGTCACAATATGTTGGTATTTTAATATTACAAAATGGCGCCCGAACAGAGACGCTAGTATTCTAGTGTTTTATGTTAGTATTTCACTATTACAAATTGGCGCCCGAACAGGGACGCTAGTATTTTAGTATTTTAATATTATATGTTAGTATTTTATTATCACAAAATGACGCCCGCGAACAGGGACTTGTGAAGGAGTTTTAGGAAAATAAGGACAACAGTTTATTTTATTCTTATCAAAGTACAAATTTGAACATAATGGCTCCCAAGAACCGTAAAAATAAAAGAAATTCCAAAAACAATAACACAGATATTTCACCTGAAAAATACATATTTATACAAACACTTACAAAAACTCAATTAAACCAAGAATTACGAAAGTTTCAATTATCAACGACGGGAACTTTGGCTGAACAACAAGAAAGATTAAATTTTTTTTTTGAAAATGGATTCGAAGAAGAAGATTATGAAGAAAGCGTTGAGAACATAAATTGTACACCGAAAGCCGAGAAGAACAAGGACATGGAGAAAGTTGAAATTATAGGAGAAAGCGTAAGAAGATGGAACCATGTTTTTAACGGAAAAACAGACGCAGTTGCCTTCCTCGAAAGATTGGAAGAACTACAAGAAGCCAATGGATTCACCGGTCGTCAGTTATTTAAAGCATTGCCGGAAATGTTACGTGAAAATGCCCTGATGTGGTATAGAAATAATAAAACAGAAATGAATTGTTGGGACGATTTCCTAGAACAATTTAAAATGTTTTATCTACCCAGTGACTACACTTTGAATTTGGAAGAAGAAATCATGAACCGAAGACAAAGAAATGGAGAAAAAGGAAGAGATTACATAAGATCATTACAAACAATGCTCCGAAGACATGGAGGATACTCAAGTGCTCAAGTTTTATACCGGTTGTACAACAATTAACATCCCGAGTATAAACAATACATCCGAAAGAATTCATTGCGAGATATGAACGATTTAATTCGAGAAATCGAAGAATACGAGAACTTGAAAGAAGAGTTGCGGAGAAATACGACTACGTCAAGAAATATTCTGCCGCCAGAGAGGAAAACGTCACTACCGACGTGGAAATCGCCTCCACAAGAAAAGAGTCAAAAATCAAAATTCATTTGTTTCCGGTGTGGAGAAGATGGCCACGTGGCCACACATTGTACCAATCCCAGAAGAATCTTCTGCACCGTGTGCAGAAGAGAAGGACAGCAAAGCAAAGATTGCTGTGAGAAAAAAAAATTAGAAGATGACGAGCCGATAATGAGATGCGACTCGTCAGTGGCTTTCGGAACCTCAAAAGTAGAAAAAAAAACAAGGTAGAAAAGAGACCGTTCCTCCTCCATATACTCCACAAGCAAGCATTGTGGAAAGAGTGAATCGCACATTGAAGCCCATGATCGCTCAGTTCTGCGATGGAAATCATCAGAAATGGGACGAAAAACTGTTCAATTTTAGACTCGCCCTCAACTCCGGTCAGCACCGGGTTCACTCCGGCTCTGTTGAACCTAGGGAAAGAGTTAAAATTACCCAAAACAGAATATAATGGTCACCAGAAGTTGACAAACATCAATTTGTCTCACCACGATGTTGTATGAAGGAAATCCCAAGTTGAGAAACTCCAGGAAGTTCAAGAGTTGGTCAAAATCAATTTGGCCCGCGCTGCCACCTCGCAGGCGCATCACTACAATCTCCGAAGAAGACCACTAGAGTTCAAAGTGGGCCAAAAAGTTTGGCGACGAGAACATCCACTGTCATCAGCAGTCCAAGGATTCACCGCCAAACTAGCTCCAAAATATTCCGGTCCCTACGAGATAGTAAAAAAGCCATCAACACCAACTCCCTCCACCTAGCCAAAGGACATCCCCAAACAGAGCTCCAAAGATCCTATTGTCCCACCTGAGAGTCATGTAGACTCTATTCCGGCAATCCCGCCGAAATCGATCGCCCCAGGAGGCCTTAAACGGCCACCGACGCGGCCACCACGGCCGGGACACACTCCAAGAGTCACCATTAGTAGGCCACTGCTGCCTACACCCCCGCTCCTCCCGAGCCCAGTTCCAGTCCATTCCCCTATCCACCTGGAGGAGCCGAGTGCTCCGTTGGCCACATTCCTCCAGCGGTACCGGCCCGCCAACCTGACTCCAGGATCATCATTTCCCGTGCGCCGCCGGGGACGTTGGTATGATGTGCCAGATCTCCGTCCGCAGTGAAATTTTTCACTCCCCGCTGAACTAGACAGCTTTTTGTGAGTAGTGAAGTGAAGTTAAATAATTCGTGTTTTGTTTTTGTTTGTTTTCTGTTTTTTTTTGTGCAGAAAAAAAAACTGCCCTTATTTTTTTTTTCTGAGGAAGAAGGGAGGGGGTGTGACAAACCAGATTTGTCACCTTTCTTTTCTTCCTACAAAAATAAACATTTGTATAGGTTATAAATATTTTACATTTAAGCAACTAACTTACCTCAAAGTAATTACTGTATTGTAAATGTTCACTTTTATTATTGATGTTTATATTCAGTTCCTATTGCCTCAACTCATGTAAATATGTTGTTACTTAGGTTAATTAATTAAGAAAAGAATCTGAAATTTAAATTGTCACATAAACACATTCACTTAACCATACTTTATGTCTACACATCAAATCTGACAGTTACTTTATTGCGAAAGAAAGGTCAAACTTCCAAAATGCGGCCGTTTCCCAACAGATGGCTCGCACCGTCTTTAATTACCTCTCGTGGACACTTACCAATGCCGAATTAATAACTCGGCATAAAAGGTACAAAAAAAATGTCGAAAGACCAGGGTTCAATAATTAATAGCTCGACTTGTCCGTCAGTTATTAAATAATATTTTTCTCAAATATGTGGAATGCTAAAGTTGTAGTGTTCATCTGATTCAAGAGCTCGACTTGCCTGTCAGTTTTTATAATCATCTTTGTTCTCCAGATCATATTCGTCTAGACTTGCACTGTCAGACGAATTGTGAAAGTTTTTTTTACCCAAAGAAACAAATCAAGTCACCTACACATATTCGCGATTCACCTAGACTTGCACTGTCAGGTGAATCTCCTCTACATATCCAAGGTATTTCCTTACATCCTCACCATATTTCAGATTCACTGCAAAATGTTCAAATAAATTTAAGCTAACCTTAAAATTGTAACTTACCTTTTTGAACAATAATAATCAATTTTATTTACCATTATTAAACCCAATGTCTTTATTTTACTAAAAACTCGTTCACGGAGAGACCGGACCCTAGTCAGGATAGTTGATTTTACATTCACTAAGATTAGTTACAAATGGCGCCCGAAGAATCTACATAATCAGCTGTCAGTGAAGTTTAGTTTTGTTCTATCATTGAGAAATCATCCGTTGGCAAATTTAAATCTCCCCAGTTTTAATTTTTATCGGCGGGAATTTTAAATCTACAAAAATTTAAATACTTACCTGCTGCTTTTCTCACCTGTCACAATATGTTGGTATTTTAATATTACAAAATGGCGCCCGAACAGGGACGCTAGTATTCTAGTGTTTTATGTTAGTATTTCACTATTACAAATTGGCGCCCGAACAGGGACGCTAGTATTTTAGTATTTTAATATTATATGTTAGTATTTTATTATCACAAATTAACGGGGCATTCTACGATTGGTATTCCAATAATAGGGTGTTCTCTGTTAGAGTGCACTGTGATACCAGTGTCACTTGGTGAGTCATCGTCGTTTATCTCGCTAGGTTCTGCATCACCTACCTCAACCGCTAGGGATTGAATTTCATCGTCATTATTATTATCTTTATTCTTTTCTAGTTTCTTATAAAAATCATTCATATACTTATTAAAATGTTCCAAATTATCTGAATCATTTATGTTTAATTCAATTTCAGGTAGTGTAAAAACTGTTATCATTACGTCAGTATTAAAAAATATGTATTCTAACATTGATCTGACGTCACTCCAATTTAATTCATCTAAACCACAAGCTATTTTAGGTATACTCAAATTTTTTATATTCTGTTTTAAGCAAAATTCTTTTAATTTTAAAAGTGTGTAAAATAATCCTTGTTTTGTGGGTTTACTAAAATAACGTTCTTTCGTTATCAAGTAAATCAGGTATCTATTTCTATGTTTCAAATAGACTAGATTATGAAGTTTTGGATTTTGTGCTTGTAATTTATCAACGTTATTGAATTTATTTTTAAATTTTTCAGCTATTCCATCTGACATTTCTAAGTCTTTGCTCACGCAATGAGCTAAGCTAGAGTCGAGTGGTGCATTAAATAAATCGCCTGTTACCTCTATTATTTTACTGTAGTTAAAGTTTTGGTTTTTATTATTTAAATAATCTTGATATATAGCCAAGGGTGTATCGTTATCTAAAATTTTGGGTGCATTTTGGGGTTTATTTTCGTCGTTTTGTGGAATACGGCTAAGTGCATCGGCATTAGTGTTTAGTTTGCCTTTTTTGTAAACTATTTCGTAGTCGTACTCTTCGAGTTTGAGGCGCCAACGAATTAATTTTTGGCTGCATTGTTTTAATGACATTAGCCACTGTAATGGTCTATGGTCCGTATAAATTTTGAATTTTCGTCCGAAAATGTATGGTCTGAAGTATTGAGTAGCCCAAACGATGGCTAAAAGCTCTTTTTCTATTGTCGAATAATTTGTCTCAGTCTCGTTGAGTGTTCTGCTCGCGTATGCTACAGGCAGGTCATTGCCAAGGCTGCCTTGTGATAAGACGGCACCTATCGCTACGTTGCTGGCGTCACATGTCAAGTTAAATTCTTTCTCGAAGTCCGGGTATTGGAGTGATGGTTCATTTGTCAGTAAATTTTTACAGAGTTCAAAGCATTGTCTGTACTCTGGGTTGTTTATGTCAATAACTGCATCTTTTTTTAAACATTTTGTAAGGGGTTTGGTTAATTTTGCAAAGTCTTTTATAAATTTACGGTAATAGCCTAAAAGTCCCAAAAATCCTTTAATTTGTTTACTAGTTTTGGGTATCGGATAATTTAGAATAGCAGATATTTTATTTGGGTTCGGCTTCACGCCTTCAGGTGTTACGATATGCCCAAGATAAGCTACTTCTTTTTTCAGAAATTCCGACTTATCGACTTGAATTTTAAAATTTGCTTTCCGAAGTCTTTCAAATACTAATTTTAAATTTTGCAAATGTTCTTGTAGGCTAGTACTAAAAACAATTATGTCATCGAGATAGACGAGACATTTATCGTGGGTTAATCCGCGTAAAATATTATCCATCACTCGTTGAAATGTCGCTGGTGCGTTTTTTAGTCCGAATGGCATACGTAAAAATTCGTAATGTCCGTCTTCTGTATTAAATGCGGTCTTAGGTATGTCTTGTTCGTTCATTTCAATCTGGTGGAATCCAGATGCCAAGTCAAGGGTCGTAAAGTATTGACAATGTCCGAGTTTGTCCAAAAGGTCAGTAATGTTCGGTAATGGGTACTTGTCACCAATTGTTTTTTCGTTCAATTTCCGATAGTCTATAACAATGCGCCATTTCTTTTGTCCGGATGCATCAATCTTTTTTGGTACTACCCAAATTGGGGAGGACCACGGGGAATTAGAAGGCCTAATAATGTTTTGATCAAGCATTTTATCAACTTGGTTTCTTACTTCTTCTCTGTGTACGTTGGGATATCTGTATGATTTAGTATATATGGGTATTTCGTCTTGTGTTTTTATGGTATGTTTTATTTGGTTTGTAAAGGTTAACTTTTGATCGTCTGAATAAAATATATCGGGGTAATCTTTAAGTAAATTTAGAATAGCATTTTGTTCTTCATAATTCATGTGTGAGATTCTTATTTTAGAAAAATCAAAATGAGTTTTTTCAACGTGTGTCATATTTAAATTTGGACTACTATAAGTTTCATAATTATCAATCTTTTCTGCTTTAATAGGTTTCAAAAGATTAAAATTTATTTCTTTGTCGCTTGTGTTAACGACTGAACATAATGAATGATAATTTTCTGCAACCGTAACACATTCTGGTATTCTCAGATGTTTCGTTTTTATTTGTGGAATTAATACGGTTCCTTGTTTAATATCTACTTTAATTTGTATTATTTTTTCAGAATTTGGTTCTACGACATTTTTTTTTTATAAATGAAAGATTATTTATATTAGAGTTATTTGAGGAATTATGATATTGTATTTTAATTTTTGCATTTGGTGTTATAATTAAATCATTATGTGTATCGATTATAATTTTTAAAATTTTTAAATTATCCATTCCTAGAAGTAAATCAAATTCTTCGTGGAATTTAAAAAGATGATACTTAAGATGTGACAATTTTTTATTTTTATTATTAAACAATTTTGAAATAGGAACTGTTGTGCTGAGTAGCTCTGTGGACGTGCCGTGAGCTGTGGTTATTTGAAACGGGTCGTCACGAATGGAATTCTTGTAATATTTATATGCTACGTCTGGTTTAATGAAAGATTTTGTACTTCCAGTGTCAATGAGGATTTTTAAATTATTTTCTGGGGTAACAATAAAAGGAAGTTTACTTTGATGATTTGTAACGTTTAATAATTCAATGGTTGTATTTGGTCTACATCCGAGGCTGTTTGTTCTAAAAAACAGTTATCGGATTGATCAGGATTGTTATCATCATTTACAAAATTTTGTTCATTTATTTGTTCGTATTCATCAAAATTATCGTTTTCAGAATTAATAATTTGTTCTGTATCTTCAATGTTATATAATACCTGATGTGGCGTTTTTCCTAAAGAATTGGTTTTGTCCGCTTCGGTTTTGTCCGAATGGAGTTTGTCTGTGGTATGATGGAGAAGTTCCAGGAATATACTGTTGAGTATTACGAGTAGAAATACTCATTGGTATGGGTTTTGGAAAATTTTGGCTAGTAGATGGGCCTGGATTATTGTGTTGTACATTATTTCGTGTTACAACTGTTTTTTGATTGTTGGGACGTATCATTGTTCTGCTGGGTGTGTTGTAATAATTATTAGGAAAGTTATTTGTAAAATATGTTGGTCTAGGAGAAAATTGTTTTACATTGTGTGTAGGTGGTTTGTTGTTTTGTTTGAAAGTGTTTGAGTTCGTGCTCCTAGATGGTTTGAGTTCAAATTGAAAATCGTTGGCTAACATGCCTAACGCGGAATTTAAATCTGTTGGGTTTTTCGCCCTCATAAGTTGTCCAATGGGTTCTTTTAACCCGCGCAATAAAATGCGTAGAGCATAATTTTGAAAATAATCATTCATTACGACAGCTACTTGCGGTGTAGCATGGGTAGAAATATATGAAATTTGTAGATTTAAAATATGCTGTAATCTTCCATAAAAGTCAAAAACAATTTCATTGTGATTTTGTTTTAATTCAGTCATTTCGATATTTAAAGTAAACCAGTCGCGTTTATCTGCGAATGCGTTTAACAAAGCCTTTTTTAATTCTTGCCATGTTTTAATTGTACAGCTTGCGATATTGATCGCTGCATCGCCTTTAATTTTTGTAATAATACTATTCATCAAATAGTCATTCTGAAAATCATTTGCATCAGTGGCATTATAAAATTTAGTTACAAGTTTCTCGCAAATTTCAATAAACCGGGGAAGTAATTCGCGTTCACCGTTAAATTCGGGAACCATATCAAGATATTCTTTCTTGAGAACTGGGACTGCCATTGTTAATGGGGATTGTCTTAATGTAATTTGCGGATTTGTATTAAATAAATTTTCTAAACGATCTTCAAGATCTGGTTCAGACTCAGAATTTGAGCTAGACTCTGAATTAATGAGAATATTATCTCTAAATGACATGTATGACTTACACAAATATTAGTGTCCGCTTCATTTGCCCTGAAGTCGTCCACGGGGTTGTAGATCACGGCCAAAGTTCTTCTGATGTTCGCTCAGATGAAGGATGTCGGATCTTGGCGTCTGATGTACACTCAGCTGCCTCTGACTGATGTGGTTCGGAGAAGTATGATTTTTCTTTCTTCGATTGTCAATTAAATCACTAGTGTGAACCAATTTATTTTCGCTAAATTGTATTGACAATCCTACCGACTGCGCCACTTAACTTTCTTCAACCAACAAGTCAGTTTTTAAAAAATATTTATTGCAAGTAATACAAATTATTATATTTAATATGTTTATTCTATAAACTACAATATGAACTGAGTTTGAATAACGAGTCTAAAACTAAAACTCTCATCTCTAAACACAACTATATATAACATTATAACTACGGAATGTCACGTTCGGGGAATTGTCTGTTATCAGCACTTTTAGGGGTTATTGGCACACTGTAACTTATATATATATATATATATATATATATAAGAAAAAAAAAATATATATATATATATATATATATATATATATAATATTTTGTTTCCTATAGATACCATGAAATTAGCTTCTGGTCTTGAATACTTCCAAGGCATGAATGATGAAACGGAAACTGTAGCATCAGATCTAATAAGTAATTGTTTAGATAAAGTGGAAGAAATGCAGGTAACTAAGTATAATGTTATATACCTACTCCATATGTTACATTTATAAAATTTTATTTTTATTTTTTTTTTATTTCAATTGTCATGTGAAAGCATTGTAGAAACAGGTGACAATCGAATGTTGGAAATGAATACCGTAGATAACTGGATGGGTCTTGTTGAAATAAAAAAATCTAAAGTTCTCCGAAGCAAAAAAAGAGTTTGTATTTAAATCCTGAGCCAGAATGGGCAACATCGGAATTAATTGAACCAAGAGACTTATCAAAACCCACTAAAATTTGTATTCTATATAATGGGGGTCAAATTAATTCAATTCCTACAAGACAAAATAAAGGAAATATAATTAGTTTGTCTAATACTTGTGCATTCGACAGTATTGTGCAAGGGATAGCTACAAGTTACTGTGATAGTCGAAAATTAAGAGAGTCTTGGAACAATAAAAAATTAAATAATTTATTTAAATTGGCAATAAATTTAGTCCAAAAGAATATTAATGCTGGCATATATAATGAAAGAGCGCAACTATTACAATCTGCTTTCCCAAATTCATCACTGAATGACAATGTTACAAGAATAAATTGCGAAACAACATTAACTAATATGTTAAAACATTTTAATGTATATAGTTATAAAGAAACTGTGGCGTGCCCAAACAAATGTTTTAATATAGAAAAAAATTTCAATGAAATTATAGCGTGCTCCAATACTTTATGTAATGGAATTAATAATTTAAACGAAGCAATTTTACCACCCGCTGTTACTACATCTACACGCTGCAAGAAATGTAACATTGAAAATTTTAGTATTAAAACATATAACGACATTATATTTATTGACGTGGCACATGTTGGTACCACAACGGAGTTTGAAGAGCCTTTGGAAGTTATAATAAAAGAAATTCCCAATATTTTACAAATTGAGAAAAAAACTTATTACTTACGTTCTTTAATAGACTACAAAAAACCAGCTCTTATTGGCACTATGGGACACTTCGTGGCTATTTGTAAAAGATCTGATTGGTCTTGGGAAAATATGACGACTTATGCAAGAAAATTGTTTATATTTCACAAAATTCACTTGCAAACACTTTTATTTTAATTTATAGCATTTAATTTATTCTTGTTTCTTATATGTACATGTATAGACTACAAAAAACCAGCTCTTATTGGCACTATGGGACACTTCGTGGCTATTTGTAAAAGATCTGATTGATCTTGGGAAAAATATGACGACTTATGCAAGAAAATTGTTTATATTTCACAAAATTCACTTGCAAACACTTTTATTTTAATTTATAGCATTTAATTTATTCTTGTTTCTTATATGTATATGTATAGACTACAAAAAACCAGCTCTTATTGGCACTATGGGACACTTCGTGGCTATTTGTAAAAGATCTGATTGGTCTTGGGAAAATATGACGACTTATGCAAGAAAATTGTTTATATTTCACAAAATTCACTTGCAAACACTTTTATTTTAATTTATAGCATTTAATTTATTCTTGTTTCTTATATGTATATGTATAGACTACAAAAAACCAGCTCTTATTGGCACTATGGGACACTTCGTGGCTATTTGTAAAAGATCTGATTGATCTTGGGAAAAATATGACGACTTATGCAAGAAAATTGTTTATATTTCACAAAATTCACTTGCAAACACTTTTATTTTAATTTATAGCATTTAATTTATTCTTGTTTCTTATATGTATATGTATAGACTACAAAAAACCAGCTCTTATTGGCACTATGGGACACTTCGTGGCTATTTGTAAAAGATCTGATTGGTCTTGGGAAAATATGACGACTTATGCAAGAAAATTGTTTATATTTCACAAAATTCACTTGCAAACACTTTTATTTTAATTTATAGCATTTAATTTATTCTTGTTTCTTATATGTATATGTATAGACTACAAAAAAACAGCTCTTATTGGCACTATGGGACACTTCGTGGCTATTTGTAAAAGATCTGATTGATCTTGGGAAAAATATGACGACTTATGCAAGAAAATTGTTTATATTTCACAAAATTCACTTGCAAACACTTTTTTTTAAATTTATAGCATTTAATTTATTCTTGTTTCTTATATGTATATGTATAGACTACAAAAAAACAGCTCTTATTGGCACTATGGGACACTTCGTGGCTATTTGTAAAAGATCTGATTGGTCTTGGGAAAATATGACGACTTATGCAAGAAAATTGTTTATATTTCACAAAATTCACTTGCAAACACTTTTATTTTAATTTATAGCATTTAATTTATTCTTGTTTCTTATATGTATATGTATAGACTACAAAAAACCAGCTCTTATTGGCACTATGGGACACTTCGTGGCTATTTGTAAAAGATCTGATTGGTCTTGGAAAAATATGACGACTTATGCAAGAAAATTGTTTATATTTCACAAAATTCACTTGCAAACACTTTTATTTTAATTTATAGCATTTAATTTATTCTTGTTTCTTATATGTATATGTATAGACTACAAAAAACCAGCTCTTGTTGGCACTATGGGACACTTCGTGGCTATTTGTAAAAGATCTGATTGATCTTGGGAAAAATATGACGACTTTTGCAAGAAAATTGTTTATATTTCACAAAATTCACTTGCAAACACTTTTATTTTAATTTATAGCATTTAATTTATTCCTGTTTCTTATATGTATATGTATAGACTACAAAAAACCAGCTCTTATTGGCACTATGGGACACTTCGTGGCTATTTGTAAAAGATCTGATTGGTCTTGGGAAAATATGACGACTTATGCAAGAAAATTGTTTATATTTCACAAAATTCACTTGCAAACACTTTTATTTTAATTTATAGCATTTAATTTATTCTTGTTTCTTATATGTATATGTATAGACTACAAAAAACCAGCTCTTATTGGCACTATGGGACACTTCGTGACTATTTGTAAAAGATCTGATTGATCTTGGAAAAAATATGACGACTTATGCAAGAAAATTGTTTATATTTCACAAAATTCACTTGCAAACACTTTTATTTTAATTTATAGCATTTAATTTATTCTTGTTTCTTATATGTATATGTATAGACTACAAAAAACCAGCTCTTATTGGCACTATGGGACACTTCGTGGCTATTTGTAAAAGATCTGATTGGTCTTGGGAAAATATGACGACTTATGCAAGAAAATTGTTTATATTTCACAAAATTCACTTGCAAACACTTTTATTTTAATTTATAGCATTTAATTTATTCTTGTTTCTTATATGTATATGTATAGACTACAAAAAACCAGCTCTTATTGGCACTATGGGACACTTCGTGGCTATTTGTAAAAGATCTGATTGATCTTGGGAAAATATGACGACTTATGCAAGAAAATTGTTTATATTTCACAAAATTCACTTGCAAACACTTTTATTTTAATTTATAGCATTTAATTTATTCTTGTTTCTTATATGTATATGTATAGACTACAAAAAACCAGCTCTTATTGGCACTATGGGACACTTCGTGGCTATTTGTAAAAGATCTGATTGATCTTGGGAAAAATATGACGACTTATGCAAGAAAATTGTTTATATTTCACAAAATTCACTTGCAAACACTTTTATTTTAATTTATAGCATTTAATTTATTCTTGTTTCTTATATGTATATGTATAGACTACAAAAAACCAGCTCTTATTGGCACTATGGGACACTTCGTGGCTATTTGTAAAAGATCTGATTGGTCTTGGGAAAATATGACGACTTATGCAAGAAAATTGTTTATATTTCACAAAATTCACTTGCAAACACTTTTATTTTAATTTATAGCATTTAATTTATTCTTGTTTCTTATATGTATATGTATAGACTACAAAAAACCAGCTCTTATTGGCACTATGGGACACTTCGTGGCTATTTGTAAAAGATCTGATTGATCTTGGGAAAAATATGACGACTTATGCAAGAAAATTGTTTATATTTCACAAAATTCACTTGCAAACACTTTTATTTTAATTTATAGCATTTAATTTATTCTTGTTTCTTATATGTATATGTATAGACTACAAAAAACCAGCTCTTATTGGCACTATGGGACACTTCGTGGCTATTTGTAAAAGATCTGATTGGTCTTGGGAAAATATGACGACTTATGCAAGAAAATTGTTTATATTTCACAAAATTCACTTGCAAACACTTTTATTTTAATTTATAGCATTTAATTTATTCTTGTTTCTTATATGTATATGTATAGACTACAAAAAAACAGCTCTTATTGGCACTATGGGACACTTCGTGGCTATTTGTAAAAGATCTGATTGATCTTGGGAAAAATATGACGACTTATGCAAG
Source organism: Poecilus cupreus (assembly GCA_963942605.1). NCBI lineage: Eukaryota > Metazoa > Arthropoda > Insecta > Coleoptera > Carabidae > Poecilus > Poecilus cupreus. The sequence goes on from CAWWDY010000538.1 coordinate 41,293, forward strand.
AAAATTGTTTATATTTCACAAAATTCACTTGCAAACACTTTTTTTTTAATTTATAGCATTTAATTTATTCTTGTTTCTTATATGTATATGTATAGACTACAAAAAAACAGCTCTTATTGGCACTATGGGACACTTCGTGGCTATTTGTAAAAGATCTGATTGGTCTTGGGAAAATATGACGACTTATGCAAGAAAATTGTTTATATTTCACAAAATTCACTTGCAAACACTTTTATTTTAATTTATAGCATTTAATTTATTCTTGTTTCTTATATGTATATGTATAGACTACAAAAAACCAGCTCTTATTGGCACTATGGGACACTTCGTGGCTATTTGTAAAAGATCTGATTGGTCTTGGGAAAATATGACGACTTATGCAAGAAAATTGTTTATATTTCACAAAATTCACTTGCAAACACTTTTATTTTAATTTATAGCATTTAATTTATTCTTGTTTCTTATATGTATATGTATAGACTACAAAAAACCAGCTCTTGTTGGCACTATGGGACACTTCGTGGCTATTTGTAAAAGATCTGATTGATCTTGGGAAAAATATGACGACTTATGCAAGAAAATTGTTTATATTTCACAAAATTCACTTGCAAACACTTTTATTTTAATTTATAGCATTTAATTTATTCCTGTTTCTTATATGTATATGTATAGACTACAAAAAACCAGCTCTTATTGGCACTATGGGACACTTCGTGGCTATTTGTAAAAGATCTGATTGGTCTTGGGAAAATATGACGACTTATGCAAGAAAATTGTTTATATTTCACAAAATTCACTTGCAAACACTTTTATTTTAATTTATAGCATTTAATTTATTCTTGTTTCTTATATGTATATGTATAGACTACAAAAAACCAGCTCTTATTGGCACTATGGGACACTTCGTGACTATTTGTAAAAGATCTGATTGATCTTGGGAAAAATATGACGACTTATGCAAGAAAATTGTTTATATTTCACAAAATTCACTTGCAAACACTTTTATTTTAATTTATAGCATTTAATTTATTCTTGTTTCTTATATGTATATGTATAGACTACAAAAAACCAGCTCTTATTGGCACTATGGGACACTTCGTGGCTATTTGTAAAAGATCTGATTGGTCTTGGGAAAATATGACGACTTATGCAAGAAAATTGTTTATATTTCACAAAATTCACTTGCAAACACTTTTATTTTAATTTATAGCATTTAATTTATTCTTGTTTCTTATATGTATATGTATAGACTACAAAAAACCAGCTCTTATTGGCACTATGGGACACTTCGTGGCTATTTGTAAAAGATCTGATTGATCTTGGGAAAATATGACGACTTATGCAAGAAAATTGTTTATATTTCACAAAATTCACTTGCAAACACTTTTATTTTAATTTATAGCATTTAATTTATTCTTGTTTCTTATATGTATATGTATAGACTACAAAAAACCAGCTCTTATTGGCACTATGGGACACTTCGTGGCTATTTGTAAAAGATCTGATTGATCTTGGGAAAAATATGACGACTTATGCAAGAAAATTGTTTATATTTCACAAAATTCACTTGCAAACACTTTTATTTTAATTTATAGCATTTAATTTATTCTTGTTTCTTATATGTATATGTATAGACTACAAAAAACCAGCTCTTATTGGCACTATGGGACACTTCGTGGCTATTTGTAAAAGATCTGATTGGTCTTGGGAAAATATGACGACTTATGCAAGAAAATTGTTTATATTTCACAAAATTCACTTGCAAACACTTTTATTTTAATTTATAGCATTTAATTTATTCTTGTTTCTTATATGTATATGTATAGACTACAAAAAACCAGCTCTTATTGGCACTATGGGACACTTCGTGGCTATTTGTAAAAGATCTGATTGATCTTGGGAAAAATATGACGACTTATGCAAGAAAATTGTTTATATTTCACAAAATTCACTTGCAAACACTTTTATTTTAATTTATAGCATTTAATTTATTCTTGTTTCTTATATGTATATGTATAGACTACAAAAAACCAGCTCTTATTGGCACTATGGGACACTTCGTGGCTATTTGTAAAAGATCTGATTGGTCTTGGGAAAATATGACGACTTATGCAAGAAAATTGTTTATATTTCACAAAATTCACTTGCAAACACTTTTATTTTAATTTATAGCATTTAATTTATTCTTGTTTCTTATATGTATATGTATAGACTACAAAAAACCAGCTCTTATTGGCACTATGGGACACTTCGTGGCTATTTGTAAAAGATCTGATTGATCTTGGGAAAAATATGACGACTTATGCAAGAAAATTGTTTATATTTCACAAAATTCACTTGCAAACACTTTTATATTAATTTATAGCATTTAATTTATTCTTGTTTCTTATATGTATATGTATAGACTACAAAAAACCAGCTCTTATTGGCACTATGGGACACTTCGTGGCTATTTGTAAAAGATCTGATTGGTCTTGGGAAAATATGACGACTTATGCAAGAAAATTGTTTATATTTCACAAAATTCACTTGCAAACACTTTTATTTTAATTTATAGCATTTAATTTATTCTTGTTTCTTATATGTATATGTATAGACTACAAAAAACCAGCTCTTATTGGCACTATGGGACACTTCGTGGCTATTTGTAAAAGATCTGATTGGTCTTGGAAAAATATGACGACTTATGCAAGAAAATTGTTTATATTTCGCAAAATTCACTTGCAAACACTTTTATTTTAATTTATAGCATTTAATTTATTCTTGTTTCTTATATGTATATGTATAGACTACAAAAAACCAGCTCTTATTGGCACTATGGGACACTTCGTGGCTATTTGTAAAAGATCTGATTGATCTTGGGAAAAATATGACGACTTATGCAAGAAAATTGTTTATATTTCACAAAATTCACTTGCAAACACTTTTATTTTAATTTATAGCATTTAATTTATTCTTGTTTCTTATATGTATATGTATAGACTACAAAAAACCAGCTCTTATTGGCACTATGGGACACTTCGTGGCTATTTGTAAAAGATCTGATTGGTCTTGGAAAATATGACGACTTATGCAAGAAAATTGTTTATATTTCACAAAATTCACTTGCAAACACTTTTATTTTAATTTATAGCATTTAATTTATTCTTGTTTCTTATATGTATATGTATAGACTACAAAAAACCAGCTCTTATTGGCACTATGGGACACTTCGTGGCTATTTGTAAAAGATCTGATTGATCTTGGAAAAAATATGACGACTTATGCAAGAAAATTGTTTATATTTCACAAAATTCACTTGCAAACACTTTTATTTTAATTTATAGCATTTAATTTAATCTTGTTTCTTATATGTATATGTATAGACTACAAAAAACCAGCTCTTATTGGCACTATGGGACACTTCGTGGCTATTTGTAAAAGATCTGATTGGTCTTGGGAAAATATGACGACTTATGCAAGAAAATTGTTTATATTTCACAAAATTCACTTGCAAACACTTTTATTTTAATTTATAGCATTTAATTTATTCTTGTTTCTTATATGTATATGTATAGACTACAAAAAACCAGCTCTTATTGGCACTATGGGACACTTCGTGGCTATTTGTAAAAGATCTGATTGATCTTGGGAAAAATATGACGACTTATGCAAGAAAATTGTTTATATTTCACAAAATTCACTTGCAAACACTTTTATTTTAATTTATAGCATTTAATTTATTCTTGTTTCTTATATGTATATGTATAGACTACAAAAAACCAGCTCTTATTGGCACTATGGGACACTTCGTGGCTATTTGTAAAAGATCTGATTGGTCTTGGGAAAATATGACGACTTATGCAAGAAAATTGTTTATATTTCACAAAATTCACTTGCAAACACTTTTATTTTAATTTATAGCATTTAATTTATTCTTGTTTCTTATATGTATATGTATAGACTACAAAAAACCAGCTCTTATCGGCACTATGGGACACTTCGTGGCTATTTGTAAAAGATCTGATTGGTCTTGGAAAAATATGACGACTTATGCAAGAAAATTGTTTATATTTCACAAAATTCACTTGCAAACACTTTTATTTTAATTTATAGCATTTAATTTATTCTTGTTTCTTATATGTATATGTATAGACTACAAAAAACCAGCTCTTATTGGCACTATGGGACACTTCGTGGCTATTTGTAAAAGATCTGATTGATCTTGGGAAAAATATGACGACTTATGCAAGAAAATTGTTTATATTTCACAAAATTCACTTGCAAACACTTTTATTTTAATTTATAGCATTTAATTTATTCTTGTTTCTTATATGTATATGTATAGACTACAAAAAACCAGCTCTTATTGGCACTATGGGACACTTCGTGGCTATTTGTAAAAGATCTGATTGGTCTTGGGAAAATATGACGACTTATGCAAGAAAATTGTTTATATTTCACAAAATTCACTTGCAAACACTTTTATTTTAATTTATAGCATTTAATTTATTCTTGTTTCTTATATGTATATGTATAGACTACAAAAAACCAGCTCTTATTGGCACTATGGGACACTTCGTGGCTATTTGTAAAAGATCTGATTGATCTTGGGAAAAATATGACGACTTATGCAAGAAAATTGTTTATATTTCACAAAATTCACTTGCAAACACTTTTATTTTAATTTATAGCATTTAATTTATTCTTGTTTCTTATATGTATATGTATAGACTACAAAAAACCAGCTCTTATTGGCACTATGGGACACTTCGTGGCTATTTGTAAAAGATCTGATTGGTCTTGGGAAAATATGACGACTTATGCAAGAAAATTGTTTATATTTCACAAAATTCACTTGCAAACACTTTTATTTTAATTTATAGCATTTAATTTATTCTTGTTTCTTATATGTATATGTATAGACTACAAAAAACCAGCTCTTATTGGCACTATGGGACACTTCGTGGCTATTTGTAAAAGATCTGATTGATCTTGGGAAAATATGACGACTTATGCAAGAAAATTGTTTATATTTCACAAAATTCACTTGCAAACACTTTTATTTTAATTTATAGCATTTAATTTATTCTTGTTTCTTATATGTATATGTATAGACTACAAAAAACCAGCTCTTATTGGCACTATGGGACACTTCGTGGCTATTTGTAAAAGATCTGATTGATCTTGGGAAAAATATGACGACTTATGCAAGAAAATTGTTTATATTTCACAAAATTCACTTGCAAACACTTTTATTTTAATTTATAGCATTTAATTTATTCTTGTTTCTTATATGTATATGTATAGACTACAAAAAACCAGCTCTTATTGGCACTATGGGACACTTCGTGGCTATTTGTAAAAGATCTGATTGGTCTTGGGAAAATATGACGACTTAAGCAAGAAAATTGTTTATATTTCACAAAATTCACTTGCAAACACTTTTATTTTAATTTATAGCATTTAATTTATTCTTGTTTCTTATATGTATATGTATAGACTACAAAAAACCAGCTCTTATTGGCACTATGGGACACTTCGTGGCTATTTGTAAAAGATCTGATTGGTCTTGGGAAAATATGACGACTTATGCAAGAAAATTGTTTATATTTCACAAAATTCACTTGCAAACACTTTTATTTTAATTTATAGCATTTAATTTATTCTTGTTTCTTATATGTATATGTATAGACT
>CAWWDY010000539.1:0-13514 GCA_963942605.1 Poecilus cupreus
CTATTATACACGACAGAAATATGAATATGACAGTTTATATACTTGAAAACGGTGTTTTGTATGCTTTTGCATGTTTAAAACTGCATTTTTATCTTGCTTTCACCAACATTAGCTATTATACACGACAGAAACATGAATATGGCAGTTTAAATACTTGAAATCAGCATTTTGTATGTTTTTGAAAGCTGAAAACAGCTATTTTATTTTGATTTTGAAAACCTAAGCCATTACACACGATATATACATGAATATTACAGTTTAAATAGTTGAAAACGGTGTTTTGTATGCTTTTGCATGCTTAAAACAGCATTTTTATCTTGCTTTCACCAACATTAGCTATTATACATGACAGAAACATGAATATAACAGTTTAAATACTTGAAAACGGTGTTTTGTATGCTTTTGCATGTTTTAAAACAGCATTTTTGTCTTGCTTTCAATAACATTAGCTATTATACACGACAGAAACATAAATATGACAGTTTAAATACTTGAAAACATCATTTTGTATGTTCTTGCAAGCTGAAAACAGCTATTTTATCTTGATTTTGCAATCATAATCCATTACAAACGACATATACAGGAATATGACAGTTTAAATACTTGAAAACGGTGTTTTGTATGCTTTTGCATGCTTAAAACAGCATTTTTTTCTTGCTTTCACCAACATTAGCTACTATACACGACAGAAACATGAATATGACAGTTTAAATACTTGAAAACGGTGTTTTGTATGCTTTTGCATGTTTAAAACAGCATTTTTATCTTGCTTTCAATAACATTAGCTATTATACACGACAGAAACATGAATATGACAGTTTAAATACTTGAAAACTGCATTTTGTATTTTTTAACAAGCTAAAAACAGCTATTTTATCTTGATTTTGCAAACATATGCCATTACACACGACATATACATGAATATGACAGTTTAAATTCTTGAAAACGGTGTTTTGTATGCTTTTGCATACTTAAAACAGCATTTTTATCTTGCTTTCACCAACATTAGCTATTATACACGACAGAAACATGAATATGACAGTTTAAATACTTGAAAACACCATTTTGTATGTTTTTGCAAGCTGAAAACAGCTATTTTATCTTGATTTTGCAAACATAAGCCATTACACACGACATATACATGAATATGATAGTTTAAATACTTGAAAATGGTGTTTTGTATGCTTTTGCATGCTTAAAACAACATTTTTATCTAGTTTTCACCAACATTAGCTATTATACACGACAGAAACATGAATATGACAGTTTAAATACTTGAAACATCATTTTGTGTGTATCTGCAAGCTGAAAACAGCTATTTTATATTAATTTTGCAAACATAAGCCATTACACACGACATATACATGAATATGACAGTTTAAATACTTAAAAAACGGTGTTTTGTTTGCTTTTGCATGCTTAAAACAGCATTTTTATCTTGCTTTCACCAACATTAGCTATTATACACGACAGAATTATAAATATGACAGTTTAAATACTTGAAAACAGCATTTTGCATGTTCTTGCAAGCTGAAAACAGCTATTTTATCTTGATTTTGCAAACATAATCCATTACAAACGACATATACATGAATATGACAGTTTAAATACTTGAAAACGGTGTTTTGTATGCTTTTCCATGCTTAAAACAGCATTTTTATCTTGCTTTCACCAACATTAGCTACTATACACGACAGAAACATGAATATGACAGTTTAAATACTTGAAAACGGAGTTTTGTATGCTTTTGCATGTATAAAAAAGGCATTTTTATCTTGCTTTCTCCAACATTAGCTATTATACCCGACAGAAACATGATTATGACAGTTTAAATACTTGAAAACAGCATTTTGTATGTTTTTGAAAACTGAAAACAGCTATTTTATCTTGATTTTGCAAACATAAGCCATTACACACGACATATACATGAATATGACAGTTTAAATACTTGAAACCGGTGTTTTGTATGCTTTTGCATGCTAAAAACAGCATTTTTATCTTGCTTTCACCAACATTAGCTATTATATACGACAGAAACATGAATATGACAGTTTAAATACTTGAAAACAGCATTTTGTATGTTTTTGCAAGTTGAAAACAGCTATTTTATCTTGATTTTGCAAACATAAGCCATTACACACGACATATACATGAATATGATAGTATAAATACTTGAAAACGGTGTTTTGTATGCTTTTGCATGCTTAAAACAACATTTTTATCTTGTTTTCACCAACATTAGCTATTATACACGACAGAAACATGAATATGACAGTTTAAATACTTGAAACATCATTTTGTGTGTATCTGCAAGCTGAAAACAGCTATTTTATCTCAATTTTGCAAACATAAGCCATTACACACGACATATACATGCATATGACAGTTTTAATTTTTGAAAACGGTGTTTTGTATGCTTTTGCATGCTTAAAACAGCATTTTTATCTTGCTTTCACCAACATTAGCTATTATACACGACAGAAACATGAATATGGCAGTTTAAATACTTAAAAACGGTGTTATGTTTGCTTTTGCATGCTTAAAACAGCATTTTTATCTTGCTTTCACCAACATTAGCTATTATACACGACAGAAACATAAATATGACAGTTTAAATACTTGAAAACAGCATTTTGTATGTTCTTGCAAGCTGAAAACAGCTATTTTATCTTGATTTTGCAAACATAATCCATTACAAACGACATATACATGAATATGACAGTTTAAATACTTGAAAACGGTGTTTTGTATGCTTTTGCATGCTTAAAACAGCATTTTTATCTTGCTTTCACCAACATTAGCTACTATACACGACAGAAACATGAATATGACAGTTTAAATACTTGAAAACGGAGTTTTGGATGCTTTTGCATGTTTAAAACAGCATTTTTTTCTTGCTTTCACCAACATTAGCTATTATACCCGACAGAAACATGATTATGACAGTTTAAATACTTGAAAACAGCATTTTGTATGTTTTTGAAAAACTGAAAACAGCTATTTTATCTTGATTTTGCAAACATAAGCCATTACACACGACATATACATGAATATGACAGTTTAAATACTTGAAACCGGTGTTTTGTATGCTTTTGCATGCTAAAAACAGCATTTTTATCTTGCTTTCACCAACATTAGCTATTATATACGACAGAAACATGAATATGACAGTTTAAATACTTAAAAACCGCATTTTGTATGTTTTTGCAAGCTGAAAACAGCTATTTTATCTTGATTTTGCAAACATAAGCCATTACACACGACAGAAGCATGAATATGACAGTTTAAATACTTGAAAACAGCATTTTGTATGTTTTTGCAAGCTGAAAACAGCTATTTTATCTTGATTTTGCAAACATAAGCCATTACACACGACAAATACATGAATATGACAGTTTACATACTTAAAAACGGTGTTTTGTATGCTTTTGCATGTTTTAAAACAGCTTTTTTATCTTGGTTTCACCAACATTAGCTATTATATACGACAGAAACATGAATATGACAGTTTAAATACTTGAAAACGGTGTTTATTTGCTTTTGCATGCTTAGAACAGCATTTTTATCTTGCTTTTACCAACATTAGCTATTATACACGATAGAAACATGAATATGACAGTTTAAATACTTGAAAACAGCATTTTGTATGTTTTTGCAAGCTGAAAACAGCTATTTTATCTTGATTTTGCAAACATAAGCCATTACACACGACATATACATGAATATGACAGTTTAAATACTTGAAAACGGTGTTTTGTATGCTTTTGCATGCTTAAAACAGCATTTTTATCTTGCTTTCACCAACATTAGCTATTATACACGACAGAAATATGAATATGACAGTCTATATACTTGAAAACGGTGTTTTGTATGCTTTTGCATGTTTAAAACTGCATTTTTATCTTGCTTTCACCAACATTAGCTATTATACACGACAAAAACATGAATATGACAGTTTAAATACTTGAAAACTGCATTTTGTATTTTTTAACAAGCTGAAAACAGCTATTTTATCTTGATTTTGCAAACATAAGCCATTACACACGACATATACATGAATATGACAGTTTAAATTCTTGAAAACGGTGTTTTGTATGCTTTTGCATACTTAAAACAGCATTTTTATCTTGCTTTCACCAACATTAGCTATTATACACGACAGAAACATGAATATGACAGTTTATATACTTGAAAACAGCATTTTGTATGTTTTTGCAAGCTGAAAACAGCTATTTTATCTTGATTTTGCAAACATAAGCCATTACACACGACATATACATGAATATGATAGTTTATATACTTGAAAATGGTGTTTTGTATGCTTTTGCATGCTTAAAACAACATTTTTATCTAGTTTTCACCAACATTAGCTATTATACACGACAGAAACATGAATATGACAGTTTAAATACTTGAAACATCATTTTGTGTGTATCTGCAAGCTGAAAACAGCTATTTTATATTAATTTTGCAAACATAAGCCATTACACACGACATATACATGAATATGACAGTTTAAATACTTAAAAACGGTGTTTTGTTTGCTTTTGCATGCTTAAAACAGCATTTTTATCTTGCTTTCACCAACATTAGCTATTATACACGACAGAATTATAAATATGACAGTTTAAATACTTGAAAACAGCATTTTGCATGTTCTTGCAAGCTGAAAACAGCTATTTTATCTTGATTTTGCAAACATAATCCATTACAAACGACATATACATGAATATGACAGTTTAAATACTTGAAAACGGTGTTTTGTATGCTTTTGCATGCTTAAAACAGCATTTTTATCTTGCTTTCACCAACATTAGCTACTATACACGACAGAAACATGAATATGACAGTTTAAATACTTGAAAACGGAGTTTTGTATGCTTTTGCATGTTTAAAACAGCATTTTTATCTTGCTTTCTCCAACATTAGCTATTATACCCGACAGAAACATGATTATGACAGTTTAAATACTTGAAAACAGCATTTTGTATGTTTTTGAAAACTGAAAACAGCTATTTTATCTTGATTTTGCAAACATAAGCCATTACACACGACATATACATGAATATGACAGTTTAAATACTTGAAACCGGTGTTTTGTATGCTTTTGCATGCTAAAAACAGCATTTTTATCTTGCTTTCACCAACATTAGCTATTATATACGACAGAAACATGAATATGACAGTTTAAATACTTGAAAACAGCATTTTGTATGTTTTTGCAAGTTAAAAACAGCTATTTTATCTTGATTTTGCAAACATAAGCCATTACACACGACATATACATGAATATGATAGTATAAATACTTGAAAACGGTGTTTTGTATGCTTTTGCATGCTTAAAACAACATTTTTATCTTGTTTTCACCAACATCAGCTATTATACACGACAGAAACATGAATATGACAGTTTAAATACTTGAAACATCATTTTGTGTGTATCTGCAAGCTGAAAACAGCTATTTTATCTCAATTTTGCAAACATAAGCCATTACACACGACATATACATGCATATGACAGTTTTAATTTTTGAAAACGGTGTTTTGTATGCTTTTGCATGCTTAAAACAGCATTTTTATCTTGCTTTCACCAACAGTAGCTATTATACACGACAGAAACATGAATATGACAGTTTAAATACTTGAAAACGGTGTTTTGTTTGCTTTTGCATGCTTAAAACAGCACTTTTATCTTGCTTTCACCAACATTAGCTATTATACACGACAGAAACATGAAAATGACAGTTTAAATACTTGAAAACAGCATTTTGTATGTTTTTGAAAGCTGCAAAAAGCTATTTTATCTTGATTTTGCAAACATAAGCCATTACACACGACATATACATGAATATGACAGTTTAAATACTTGAAAACGGAGTTTTGGATGCTTTTGCATGTTTAAAACAGCATTTTTTTCTTGCTTTCACCAACATTAGCTATTATACCCGACAGAAACATGATTATGACAGTTTAAATACTTGAAAACAGCATTTTGTATGTTTTTGAAAACTGAAAACAGCTATTTTATCTTGATTTTGCAAACATAAGCCATTACACACGACATATACATGAATATGACAGTTTAAATACTTAAAACCGGTGTTTTGTATGCTTTTGCATGCTAAAAACAGCATTTTTATCTTGCTTTCCACCACATTAGCTATTATATACAACAGAAACATGAATATGACAGTTTAAATACTTGAAAACAGCATTTTGTATGTTTTTGCAAGTTGAAAACAGCTATTTTATCTTGATTTTGCAAACATAAGCCATTACACACGACATATACATGAATATTACAGTTAAATACTTGAAAACGGTGTTTTGTATGGTTTTGCAAGCTTAAAACAGGATTTTTATCTTGCATTCACCAACATTAGCTATTATACACGACTGAAACATGAATATGACAGTTTAAATACTTAAAAACCGCATTTTGTATGTTTTTGCAAGCTGAAAACAGCTATTTTATCTTGATTTTGCAAACATAAGCCATTACACACGACAGAAACATGAATATGACAGTTTAAATACTTGAAAACGTTGTTTTGTTTGCTTTTGCATGCTTAAAACAGTATTTTTATCTTGCTTTCACCAACATTAGCTATTATACACGACAGAAACATGAATATGACAGTTTAAATACTTGAAAACAGCATTTTGTATGTTTTTGCAAGCTGAAAACAGCTATTTTATCTTGATTTTGCAAACATAAGCCATTACACACGACAAATACATGAAAATGACAGTTTACATACTTGAAAACGGTGTTTTGTATGCTTTTGCATGTTTAAAACAGCTTTTTTATCTTGGTTTCACCAACATTAGCTATTATATACGACAGAAACATGAATATGACAGTTTAAATACTTGAAAACGGTGTTTATTTGCTTTTGCATGCTTAGAACAGCATTTTTATCTTGCTTTTACCAACATTAGCTATTATACACGATAGAAACATGAATATAACAGTTTAAATAATTGAAAACAGCATTTTGTATGTTTTTTGCAAGCTGAAAACAGCTATTTTATCTTGATTTTGCAAACATAAGCCATTACACACGACATATACATGAATATGACAGTTTAAATACTTGAAAACGGTGTTTTGTATGCTTTTGCATGCTTAAAACAGCATTTTTATCTTGCTTTCACCAACAATTGCTATTATACACGACAGAAACATGAATATGACAGTTTAAATACTTGAAAACGGTGTTTTGTATGCTTTTGCATGCTTAAAACAGCATTTTTATCTTGCTTTCACCAACAGTAGCTATTATAAACGACAGAAACATGAATATGACAGTTTAAATACTTGAAAATGGTGTTTTGTTTGCTTTTGCATGCTTAAAACAGCATTTTATCTTGCTTTCACCAACATTAGCTATTATACACGACAGAAACATGAAAATGACAGTTTAAATACTTGAAAACAGCATTTTGTATGTTTTTGAAAGCTGCAAAAAAGCTATTTTATCTTGATTTTGCAAACATAAGCCATTACACACGACAAATACATGAATATGACAGTTTAAATACTTGAAAACGGTGTTTTGTATGCTTTTGCATGCTTAAAACAACATTTTTATCTTGTTTTCACCAACATTAGCTATTATACACGACAGAAACATGAATATGACAGTTTAAATACTTGAAACATCATTTTGTGTGTATCTGCAAGCTGAAAACAGCTATTTTATCTTAATTTTGCAAACATAAGCCATTACACACGACATATACATGCATATGACAGTTCAAATACTTGAAAACGGTGTTTCGTATGCTTTTGCATGCTTAAAACAGCATTTTTATCTTGCTTTCACCAACATTAGCTATTATACACGACAGAAACATAAATATGACAGTTTAAATACTTGAAAACAGCATTTTGTATGTTTTTGCAAGCTGAAAACAGCTATTTTATCTTGATTTTGCAAACATAAGCCATTACACACGACAAATACATGAATATGACAGTTTAAATACTTGAAAACGGTGTTTTGTATGCTTTTGCATGCTTAAAACAACATTTTTATCTTGTTTTCACCAACATTAGCTATTATACACGACAGAAACATGAATATGACAGTTTAAATACTTGAAACATCATTTTGTGTGTATCTGCAAGCTGAAAACAGCTATTTTATCTTAATTTTGCAAACATAAGCCATTACACACGACATATACATGCATATGACAGTTTTAATTTTTGAAAACGCTGTTTTGTATGCTTTTGCATGCTTAAAACAGCATTTTTATCTTGCTTTCACCAACATTAGCTATTATACACGACAGAAACATAAATATGACAGTTTAAATACTTGAAAACAGCATTTTGTATGTTCTTGCAAGCTGAAAACAGCTATTTTATCTTGATTTTGCAAACATAATCCATTACAAACGACATATACATGAATATGACAGTTTAAATACTTGAAAACGGTGTTTTGTATGCTTTTGCATGCTTAAAACAGCATTTTTATCTTGCTTTCACCAACATTAGCTACTATACACGACAGAAACATGAATATGACAGTTTAAATACTTGAAAACGGAGTTTTGGATGCTTTTGCATGTTTAAAACAGCATTTTTTTCTTGCTTTCACCAACATTAGCTATTATACCCGACAGAAACATGATTATGACAGTTTAAATACTTGAAAACACCATTTTGTATGTTTTTGAAAACTGAAAACAGCTATTTTATCATGATTTTGCAAACATAAGCCATTACACACGACATATACATGAATATGACAGTTTAAATACTTGAAACCGGTGTTTTGTATGCTTTTGCATGCTAAAAACAGCATTTTTATCTTGCTTTCACCAACATTAGCTATTATATACGACAGAAACATGAAAATGACAGTTTAAATACTTGAAAACAGCATTTTGTATGTTTTTGCAAGTTGAAAACAGCTATTTTATCTTGATTTTGCAAACATAAGCCATTACACACGACATATACATGAATATTACAGTTTAAATACTTGAAAACGGTGTTTTGTATGCTTTTGCAAGCTTAAAACAGGATTTTTATCTTGCTTTCACCAACATTAGCTATTATACACGACTGAAACATGAATATGACAGTTTAAATACTTAAAAAACCGCATTTTGTACTGTTTTTGCAAGCAAAACAGCTATTTTATATTGTTTTTGCAAACATAAGCCATTACACACGACAGAAACATGAATATGACAGTTTAAATACTTAAAAACGTTGTTTTGTTTGCTTTTGCATGCTTAAAACAGCATTTTTATCTTGCTTTCACCAACATTAGCTATTATACACGACAGAAACATGAATATGACAGTTTAAATACTTGAAAACAGCATTTTGTATGTTTTTGCAAGCTGAAAACAGCTATTTTATCTTGATTTTGCAAACATAAGCCATTACACACGACAAATACATGAATATGACAGTTTACATACTTGAAAACGGTGTTTTGTATGCTTTTGCATGTTTAAAACAGCTTTTTTATCTTGGTTTCACCAACATTAGCTATTATATACGACAGAAACATGAATATGACAGTTTAAATACTTGAAACGGTGTTTATTTGCTTTTGCATGCTTAGAACAGCATTTTTATCTTGCTTTTACCAACATTAGCTATTATACACGATAGAAACATGAATATAACAGTTTAAATAATTGAAAACAGCATTTTGTATGTTTTTGCAAGCTGAAAACAGCTATTTTATCTTGATTTTGCAAACATAAGCCATTACACACAACATATACATGAATATGACAGTTTAAATACTTGAAAACGGTGTTTTGTATGCTTTTGCATGCTTAAAACAGCATTTTTATCTTGCTTTCATCAACATTAGCTATTATACACGACAGAAACATGAATATGACAGTTTAAATACATGAAAACGGTGTTTTGTATGCTTTTGCATGCTTAAAACAGCATTTTTATCTTGCTTTCACCAACAGGAGCAATTATACACGACAGAAACATGAATATGACAGTTTAAATACTTGAAAACGGTGTTTTGTTTGCTTTTGCATGCTTAAAACAGCATTTTTATCTTGCTTTCACCAACATTAGCTATTATACACGATAGAAACATGAAAATGACAGTTTAAATACTTGAAAACAGCATTTTGTATGTTTTTGAAAGCTGCAAAAAGCTATTTTAACTTGATTTTGCAAACATAAGCCATTACACACGACATATACATGAATATGACAGTTTAAATATATGAAAACGGTGTTTTGTATGCTTTTGCATGCTTAAAACAGCATTTTTATCTTGCTTTCACCAACATTAGCTATAATACACGACAGAAACATAAATATGACAGTTTAAATACTTGAAAACAGCATTTTGTATGTTTTTGCAAGCTGAAAACAGCTATTTTATCTTGATTTTGCAAACATAAGCCATTACACACGACAAATACATGAATATGACAGTTTAAATACTTGAAAAAGGTGTTTTGTATGCTTTTGCATGCTTAAAACAGCATTTTTATCTTGCTTTCACCAACATTAGCTATTATACATGACAGAAACATGAATATGACAATTTAAATACTTGAAAACAGCATTTTGTATGTTTTTGCAAGCTGAAAACAGCTATTTTATCTTGATTTTGCAAACATAAGCCATCACACACGACATATACATGAATATTACAGTTTAAATACTTGAAAACGGTGTTTTGTATGCTTTTGCATGCTTAGAACAGCATTTTTATCTTGCTTTTACCAACATTAGCTATTATACACGACAGAAACATGAATATGACAGTTTAAATACTTGAAAACGGTGTTTTGTATGCTTTTGCATGCTTAAAGCAGCATTTTTATCTTGCTTTCACCAACATTAGCTATTATACACGACAGAAACATGAATATGACAGTTTAAATACTTGAAAACAGCATTTTGTATGTTTTTGCAAGCTGAAAACAGCTATTTTATCTTGATTTTGCAAACATAAGCCATTACACACGACATATACATAAATATGACAGTTTAAATACTTGAAAACGGTGTTTTGTATGCTTTTGCATGCTTAATACAACAATTTTATCTTGTTTTCACCAACATTAGCTATTATACACGACAGAAACATGAATATGACAGTTTAAATACTTGAAAACAGCATTTTGTATGTTTTTGCAAGCTGAAAACAGCTATTTTATCTTGATTTTGCAAACATAAGCCATTACACACGACATATACATGAATATGACAGTTTAAATATTTGAAAACGGTGTTTTGTAAGCTTTTGCATGCTTAAAACAGCATTTTTATCTTGCTTTCACCAACATTAGCAAATTATACACGACAGAAACATGAATATGCCAGTTTAAATACTTAAAAACGGTGTTTTGTTTGCTTTTGCATGCTTAAAACAGCATTTTTATCTTGCTTTCACCAACATTAGCTATTATACACGACAGAAACATAAATATGACAGTTTAAATACTTGAAAACAGCATTTTGTATGTTCTTGCAAGCTGAAAACAGCTATTTTATCTTGATTTTGCAAACATAATCCATTACAAACGACATATACATGAATATGACAGTTTAAATACTTGAAAACGGTGTTTTTGTATGCTTTTGCATGCTTAAAACAGCATTTTTATCTTGCTTTCACCAACATTAACTACTATACACGACAGAAACATGAATATGACAGTTTAAATACTTGAAAACTGTGTTTTGTATGCTTTTGCATATTTAAAATAGCATTTTTATCTTGCTTTCAATAACATTAGCAATTATACACGACACAAATATGAATATGACAGTTTAAATACTTGAAAACAGCATTTTGTATTTTTTAAAAAGCTGAAAACAGCTATTTTATCTTGATTTTGCAAACATAAGCCATTACACACGACATATACATGAATATGACAGTTTAAATACTTGAAAACGGTGTTTTGTATGCTTTTGCATGCTTAAAACAGCATTTTTATCTTGCTTTCAGCAACATTAGCTATTATACACGACAGAAACATGAATATGACAGTATAAATACTTGAAAACAGCATTTTGTATGTTTTTGCAAGCTAAAAACAGCTATTTTATCTTGATTTTGCAAACATAAGCCATTACACACGACATATACATGAATATGACAGTATAAATACTTGAAAACGGTGTTTTGTATGCTTTTGCATGCTTAAAGCAGCATTTTTATCTTGCTTTCACCAACATTAGCTATTATACACGACAGAAACATGAAAATGACAGTTTAAATACTTGAAAACAGCATTTTGTATGTTTTTGAAAGCTGCAAAAAGCTATTTTATCTTGATTTTGCAAACATAAGCCATTACACACGACATATACATGAATATGACAGTTTAAATTTATGAAATCGGTGTTTTGTATGCTTTTGCATGCTTAAAACAGCATTTTTATCTTGCTTTCACCAACATTAGCTATTATACACGACAGAAACATAAATATGACAGTTTAAATACTTGAAAACAGCATTTTGTATGTTCTTGCAAGCTGAAACAGCTATTTTATCTTGATTTTGCAAACATAATCCATTACAAACGACATATACATGAATATGACAGTTTAAATACTTGAAAACGGTGTTTTGTATGCTTTTGCATGCTTAAAACAGCATTTTTATCTTGCTTTCACCAACATTAACTACTATACACGACAGAAACATGAATATGACAGTTTAAATACTTGAAAACGGTGTTTTGTATGCTTTTGCATATTTAAAATAGCATTTTAATCTTGCTTTCAATAACATTAGCAATTATACACGACACAAATATGAATATGACAGTTTAAATACTTGAAAACAGCATTTTGTATTTTTTAAAAAGCTGAAAACAGCTATTTTATCTTGATTTTGCAAACATAAGCCATTACACACGACATATACATGAATATGACAGTTTAAATACTTGAAAACGGTGTTTTGTATGCTTTTGCATGCTTAAAACAGCATTTTTATCTTGCTTTCACCAACATTAGTTATTATACACGACAGAAACATGAATATGACAGTTTAAATACTTGAAAACAGCATTTTGTATGTTTTTGCAAGCTGAAAACAGCTATTTTATCTTGATTTTCCAAACATAAGCCATTACACACGACAGAAACATGAATTTGACAGTTTACATACTTGAAAACGGTGTTTTGTATGCTTCTGCATGTTTAGAACAGCATTTTTATCTTGCTTTTACCAACATTAGCTATTATACACGATAGAAACATGAATATAACAGTTTAATTAATTGAAAACAGCATTTTGTATGTTTTTGCAAGCTGAAAACAGCTATTTTATCTTGATTTTGCAAACATAAGCCATTACACACGACATATACATAAATATGACAGTTTAAATACTTGAAAACGGTGTTTTGTATGCTTTTGCATGCTTAAAACAGCATTTTTATCTTGCTTTAACCAACATTAGCTATTATACACGACAGAAACATGAATATGACAGTTTAAATACTTGAAAACGGTGTTTTGTATGCTTTTGCATGCTTAA
>CAWWDY010000540.1:0-31679 GCA_963942605.1 Poecilus cupreus
AAGATTAAAACAGCAATTTTATCGTCATTTCTCATAAATCGCCGTTTCACACGAAAGAAACACGAATTTGTCAGTTTGAATAGTTCAAAACAGCGTTTTTCTCTGTTTTTGCAAGTTTAAAACAGCAATTTTATCGTCATTTCTCATAAATCGCCGTTTCGCACGAAGAAACATGAATTTGTCAGTTTGAATAATTCAAAACAGCGTTTTTCTATGTTTTGCAAGATTAAAACAGCAATTTTATCGTCATTTCTCATAATTCGCCGTTTCACACGAAAGAAACACGAATTTGTCAGTTTGAATAGTTCAAAACAGCGTTTTTCTATGTTTTTGCAAGTTAAAACAGCAATTTTATCGTCATTTCTCATAAATCGCCGTTTCGCACGAAAGAAACTTGAATTTGTCAGTTTGAATAGTTCAAAACAGCGTTTTTCTATGTTTTGCAAGTTAAAACAGCAATTTTATCGTCATTAATCATAAATCGCCGTTTCGCACGAAAGAAACATGAATTTGTCAGTTTGAATAGTTCAAAACAGCGTTTTTTCTATGTTTTTGCAAGTTTAAAACAGCAATTTTATCGTCATTTCTCATAAATCGCCGTTTCACACCGAAAGGAACGTGAATTTGTCAGTTTGAATAGTTTCAAAACAGCGTTTTTCTATGTTTTTGCAAGTTTAAAACAGCAATTTTATCGTCATTTCTCATAAATCGCCGTTTCGCTCGAAAGAAACATGAATTTGTCAGGTTGAGTAGTTCAAAACAGCGTTTTTCTATGTTTTTGCAAGTTTAAAACAGCAATTTTATCGTCATTTCTCATAAAATCGCCATTTCGCACGAAAGAAACATGAATTTGTCAGTTTGAATAGTTCAAAACAGCGTTTTTCTATGTTTTTGCCAAGTTTAAAACAGCAATTTTATCGTCATTTCTCATAAATCGCCGTTTCACACGTAAGAAACATGAATTTGTCAGTTTGAATAGTTAAAAACAGCGTTTTTCTATGTTTTTGCAAGTTAAAACAGCAATTTTATCGTCATTTCTCATAAATCGTCCCGTTTCACACGAAAGAAACATGAATTTGCTCAGTTTGAATAGTTTTAAAACAGCTTTTTTCTATGTTTTTGCAAGTTTAAAACAGCAATTTTATCGTGATTTCACAAAAATCCACCGTTTCGAACGTAAGAAACATGAATTTATCAGTTTGAATAGTTGAAAACAGCGTTTTTCTATGTTTTTGCAAGTTTAAAACAGCAATTTTATCGTCATTTCTCATAATCGCCGTTTCGCACGGAAAGAAACATGAATTTGTCAGTTTGAATAGTTCAAAACAGCGTTTTTCTATGTTTTTGCAAGTTTAAAACAGCAATTTTATCGTCATTTCCCTAAATCGCCGTTTCACACGAAAGAAACATGAATTTGTCAGTTTGAGTAGTTCAAAACAGCGTTTTTCTATGTTTTTGCAAGTTTTAAAACAGGCAATTTTATCGTCATTTCTCATAAATCGCCGTTTCACACGAAAGAAACATGAATTTGTCAGTTTGAATAGATCAAAACAGCGTTTTTCTATGTTTTTGCAAGTTTAAAACAGCAATTTTATCGTAATTTCTCATAAATCGCCGTTTCACACGAAAGAAACATGAATTTGTCAGTTTGAATAGATCAAAACAGCGTTTTTCTATGTTTTTGCAAGTTTAAAACAGCAATTTTATCGTAATTTCTCATAATCGCCGTTTCGCACGAAAGAAACATGAATTTGTCAGTTTGAATAGTTGAAAACAGCTTTTTTCAATGTTTTTGCAAGTTTAAAAACAGCAATTTTATCGTGATTTCACAAAAATCCACCGTTTAGAACGTAAGAAACATGAATTTATCAGTTCGAATAGTTGAAAACAGCGTTTTTCTATGTTTTTGCAAGTTTAAAACAGCAATTTTATCGTCATTTCTCATAAATCGCCGTTTTGCACGAAGAAACATGAATTTGTCAGTTTGAATAGTTCAAAACAGCGTTTTTCTATGTTTTTGCAAGTTTAAAACAGCAATTTTATCGTCATTTCTCATAAATCGCCGTTTCACACGAAAGAAAACACGAATTTGTCAGTTTTGAATAGTTCAAAACAGCGTTTTTCTATGTTTTTGCAAGTTTAAAACAGCAATTTTATCGTCATTTCTCATAAATCGCCGTTCGCACGAAAGAAACATGAATTTGTCAGTTTGAATAGTTCAAAACAGCGTTTTTCTATGGTTTGCAAGTTTAAAAACAGCAATTTTATCGTCATTTATCATAAATCGCCGTTTCGCACGAAAGAAACATGAATTTGTCAGTTTGAATAGTTCCAAAACAGCGTTTTTTCTATGTTTTTGCAAGTTTAAAACAGCAATTTTATCGTCATTTCTCATAATTCGCCGTTTCACACACGAAAAAGAAACGTGGAATTTGTCAGTTTGAATAGTTCAAAACAGCGTTTTTCTATGTTTTTGCAAGTTTAAAACAGCAATTTTATCGTGATTTCACAAAAATCCACCGTTTCGAACGTAAGAAACATGAATTTATCAGTTTGAATAGTTGAAAACAGCGTTTTTCTATGTTTTTGCAAGTTTATAAAACAGCAATTTTATCGTCATTTCTCATAAATCGCCGTTTCACACGAAAGAAACATGAATTTGTCAGTTTGAATAGTTCAAAACAGCGTTTTTCTATGTTTTTGCAAGTTTATAACAGCAATTTTATAGTAATTTCTCATAAATCGCCGTTTCGCACGGAAGAAACATGAATTTGTCAGTTTGAGTAGTTCAAAACAGCGTTTTTCTATGTTTTTGCAAGTTTAAAACAGCAATTTATCGTCATTCTCATAAATCCGCCGTTTCGCTCGAAAGAAACATGAATTTGGTCAGTTTGAGTAGTTCAAAACAGCGTTTTTCTATGTTTTTGCAAGTTAAAAACAGCAATTTTATCGTCATTTCCCATAAATCGCCGTTTCACACCACGAAAGAAACATGAATTTGTCCAGTTTGAGTAGTTCAAAACAGCGTTTTTCTATGTTTTTGCAAGTTTAAAACAGCAATTTTTATCGTGATTTCACAAAAATCCACCGTTTCGAACGTAAGAAACATGAATTTATCAGTTTGAATAGTTGAAAACAGCGTTTTTTCTATGTTTTTGCAAGTTTAAAACAGCAATTTTAATCGTCATTTCTCATAAATCGCCGTTTCGCACGAAAGAAACATGAATTTGTCAGTTTGAATAGTTTCAAAACAGCGTTTTTTCCTATGTTTTTGCAAGTTTAAAACAGCAATTTTATCGTCATTTCCCATAAATCGCCGTTTCACACGAAAGAAACATGAATTTGTCAGTTTGAGTAGTTCAAAACAGCGTTTTTCTGTGTTTTTGCAAGTTTAAAACAGCATTTTTATCGTCATTTCTCATAAATCGCCGTTTCAACACGAAAGAAACATGAATTTGTCAGTTTGAATAGATCAAAACAGCGTTTTTCTATGTTTTGGCAAGTTTAAAACAGCAATTTTATCGTAATTTCTCATATAAATCGCCGTTTCACACGAAAGAAACATGAATTTGTCAGTTTGAATAGATCAAAAACAGCGTTTTTCTATGTTTTTGCAAGTTTAAAACAGCAATTTTATCGTAATTTCTCATAATCGCCGTTTCCGCACGGAAGAAAAACTGAATTTGTCAGTTTGAATAGTTGAAAACAGCGTTTTTCAATGTTTTTCTGCAAGTTTAAAACAGCAATTTTATCGTGATTTCACAAAAATCCACCGTTTAGAACGTAAGAAACATGAATTTATCAGTTTGAATAGTTGAAAAACAGCGTTTTTCTATGTTTTTGCAAGTTTAAAACAGCAATTTTATCGTCATTTCTCATAAATCGCCGTTTTGCACGAAAGAAACATGAATTTGTCAGTTTGAATAGTTCAAAACAGCGTTTTTCTATGTTTTTGCAAGTTTAAAAACAGCAATTTTATCGTCATTTCTCATAAATCGCCGTTTCACACGTAAGAAACATGAATTTGACAGTTTGAATAGTTCAAAACAGAGCTTTTCTATGTTTTGCAAGTTTAAAACAGCAATTTTATCGTCATTTCTCATAAATCGACCCGTTTCACACGAAAGAAACATGAATTTGTCAGTTTGAATAGTTCAAAACAAGCGTTTTTCTATGTTTTTGCAAGTTTATAACAGCAATTTTATAGTAATTTCTCATAAATCGCCGTTTCGCACGGAAGAAACATGAATTTGTCAGTTTGAGTAGTTAAAAACAAGCGTTTTTCTATGTTTTTGCAAGTTTAAAACAGCAATTTTATCGTAATTTCTCATAAATCGCCGTTTCGCACGGAAGAAACATGAATTTGTCAGTTTGAATAGTTGAAAACAGCATTTTTCAATGTTTTTTGCAAGTTTAAAACAGCAATTTTATCGTGATTTCACAAAAATCCACCGTTTCCGACGTAAGAAACATGAATTTATCAGTTTGAATAGTTCAACAAACAGCGTTTTTCTATGTTTTTGCAAGTTTAAAACAGCAATTTTATCGTGATTTCACAAAAATCCACCGTTTCGAACGTAAGGAAACATGAATTTATCAGTTTGAATAGTTGAAAACAGCGTTTTCTATGTTTTTGCAAGTTTTAAAACAGCAATTTTATCGTCATTTCTCATAAATCGCAGTTTCGCACGAAAGAAACATGAATTTGTCAGTTTGAATAGTTCAAAACAGCGTTTTTCTATGTTTTTTGCAAGTTTAAAACAGCAATTTTATCGTCATTTCTCATAAATCGCCGTTTCACACACGAAAGAAACGTGAATTTGTCAGTTTGAATAGTTCAAAACAGCGTTTTTCTATGTTTTTGCAAGTTTTAAAAACAGCAATTTTTTTCGTCATTTATCATAAATCGTCGCCGTTTCGCACGAAAGAAAACATGAATTTATCAGTTTGAGTAGTTCAAAACAGCGTTTTTCTATGTTTTTGCAAGTTTAAAACAGCAATTTTATCGTAATTTCTCATAAATCGCCGTTTCGCACGGAAAGAAACATGAATTTGTCAGTTTGAATTAGTTGAAAACAGCGTTTTTCAATGTTTTTGCAAGTTTAAAACAGCAATTTTATCGTCATTTCTCATAAATCGCCGTTTCACACGAAAGAAACATGAATTTATCAGTTTGAATAGTTGAAAACAGCGTTTTTTCTATGTTTTTGCAAGTTTAAAAACAGCAATTTTATCGTCATTTCTCATAAATCGCCGTTTCGCACGGAAGAAACATGAATTTGTCAGTTTGAGTAGTTCAAAAACAGCGTTTTTCTATATTTTGCAAGTTTAAAACAGCAATTTTATCGTCATTCTCATAATCGCCCGTTTCACACGAAAGAAACATGAATTTGTCAGTTTGAATAGTTCAAAACAGCGTTTTTCTATGTTTTTGCAAGTTTAAAACAGCAATTTTATCGTCATTTCTCATAAATCGCCGTTTCGCACGAAAGAAACATGAATTTGTCAGTTTGAATAGTTCAAAACAGCGTTTTTCTATGTTTTTTGCAAGTTTAAAACAGCAATTTTATCGTCATTTCTCATAAATCGCCGTTTCACACGTAAGAAACATGAATTTGTCAGTTTGAATAGTTAAAAACAGCGTTTTTCTATGTTTTTGCAAGTTTAAAACAGCAATTTTATCGTCATTTCTCATAAATCGCCGTTTCACACGAAAGAAACATGAATTTGTCAGTTTGAAGAGTTCAAAACAGCGTTTTTCTATGTTTTTGCAAGTTTAAAACAGCAATTTTATCGTGATTTCACAAAAATCCACCGTTTCGAACGTAAGAAACATGAATTTATCAGTTTGAATAGTTGAAAACAGCGTTTTTTATATGTTTTTGCAAGTTTAAAACAGCAATTTTATCGTCATTTCTCATAAATCGCCGTTTCGCACGAAAGAAACATGAATTTGTCAGTTTGAATAGTTCAAAACAGCGTTTTTCTATGTTTTTGCAAGTTTAAAACAGCAATTTTATCGTCATATCCCATAAATCGCCGTTCCACACGAAAGAAACATGAATTTGTCAGTTTGAGTAGTTCAAAACAGCGTTTTTCTATGTTTTTGCAAGTTTAAAACAGCAATTTTATCGTCATTTCTCATAAATCGCCGTTTCGCACGAAAGAAACATGAATTTGTCAGTTTGAATAGTTCAAAACAGCGTTTTTCTATGTTTTTGCAAGTTTATAACAGCAATTTTATAGTAATTTCTCATAAATCGCCGTTTCGCACGGAAGAAACATGAATTTGTCAGTTTGAGTAGTTAAAAACAGCGTTTTTTCTATGTTTTTGCAAGTTTAAAACAGCAATTTTATCGTAATTTCTCATAAATCGCCGTTTCGCACGGAAGAAACATGAATTTGTCAGTTTGAATAGTTGAAAACAGCATTTTTCAATGTTTTTGCAAGTTTAAAACAGCAATATTATCGTGATTTCACAAAAATCCACCGTTTCCGACGTAAGAAACATGAATTTATCAGTTTGATTAGTTCAAAACAGCGTTTTTCTATGTTTTTGCAAGTTTAAAACAGCAATTTTATCGTGATTTCACAAAAATCCACCGTTTCGAACGTAAGAAACATGAATTTATCAGTTTGAATAGTTGAAAACAGCGTTTTTCTATGTTTTTGCAAGTTTAAAACAGCAATTTTATCGTCATTTCTCATAAATCGCCGTTTCGCACGAAAGAAACATGAATTTGTCAGTTTGAATAGTTCAAAACAGCGTTTTTCTATGTTTTTGCAAGTTTAAAACAGCAATTTTATCGTCATTTCTCATAAATCGCCGTTTCACACGAAAGAAACGTGAATTTGTCAGTTTGAATAGTTCAAAACAGCGTTTTTCTATGTTTTTGCAAGTTTAAAACAGCAATTTTTTCGTCATTTATCATAAATCGCCGTTTCGCACGAAAGAAACATGAATTTGTCAGTTTGAGTAGTTCAAAACAGCGTTTTTCTATGTTTTTGCAAGTTTAAAACAGCAATTTTATCGTAATTTCTCATAAATCGCCGTTTCGCACGGAAGAAACATGAATTTGTCAGTTTGAATAGTTGAAAACAGCGTTTTTCAATGTTTTTGCAAGTTTAAAACAGCAATTTTATCGTCATTTCTCATAAATCGCCGTTTCACACGAAAGAAACATGAATTTGTCAGTTTGAATAGTTCAAAACAGCGTTTTTCTATGTTTTTGCAAGTTTATAACAGCAATTTTATAGTAATTTCTCATAAATCGCCGTTTCGCACGGAAGAAACATGAATTTGTCAGTTTGAATAGATCAAAACAGCGTTTTTCTATGTTTTTGCAAGTTTAAAACAGCAATTTTATCGTAATTTCTCATAAATCGCCGTTTCACACGAAAGAAACATGAATTTGTCAGTTTGAATAGATCAAAACAGCGTTTTTCTATGTTTTTGCAAGTTTAAAACAGCAATTTTATAGTAATTTCTCATAAATCGCCGTTTCGCACGGAAGAAACATGAATTTGTCAGTTTGAATAGTTGAAAACAGCGTTTTTCAATGTTTTTGCAAGTTTAAATCAGCAATTTTATCGTGATTTCACAAAAATCCACCGTTTAGAACGTAAGAAACATGAATTTATCAGTTTGAATAGTTGAAAACAGCGTTTTTCTATGTTTTTGCAAGTTTATAACAGCAATTTTATAGTAATTTCTCATAAATCGCCGTTTCGCACGGAAGAAACATGAATTTGTCAGTTTGAGTAGTTAAAAACAGCGTTTTTCTATGTTTTTGCAAGTTTAAAACAGCAATTTTATCGTAATTTCTCATAAATCGCCGTTTCGCACGGAAAAAACATGAATTTGTCAGTTTGAATAGTTGAAAACAGCATTTTTCAATGTTTTTGCAAGTTTAAAACAGCAATATTATCGTGATTTCACAAAAATCCACCGTTTCCGACGTAAGAAACATGAATTTATCAGTTTGAATAGTTCAAAACAGCGTTTTTTCTATGTTTTTGCAAGTTTAAAACAGCAATTTTATCGTGATTTCACAAAAATCCACCG
Organism: Poecilus cupreus; assembly: GCA_963942605.1. Classification (NCBI taxonomy): domain Eukaryota; kingdom Metazoa; phylum Arthropoda; class Insecta; order Coleoptera; family Carabidae; genus Poecilus; species Poecilus cupreus. Next base: position 8,066 of record CAWWDY010000540.1, read on the forward strand.
TTTTGAACGTAAGAAACATGAATTTATCAGTTTGAATAGTTGAAAACAGCGTTTTTCTATGTTTTTGCAAGTTTAAAACAGCAATTTTATCGTCATTTCTCATAAATCGCCGTTTCGCACGAAAGAAACATGAATTTGTCAGTTTGAATAGTTCAAAACAGCGTTTTTCTATGTTTTTGCAAGTTTAAAACAGCAATTTTATCGTCATTTCTCATAAATCGCCGTTTCACACGAAAGAAACGTGAATTTGTCAGTTTGAATAGTTCAAAACAGCGTTTTTCTATGTTTTTGCAAGTTTAAAACAGCAATTTTTTCGTCATTTATCATAAATCGCTGTTTCGCACGAAAGAAACATGAATTTGTCAGTTTGAGTAGTTCAAAACAGCGTTTTTCTATGTTTTTGCAAGTTTAAAACAGCAATTTTATCGTAATTTCTCATAAATCGCCGTTTCGCACGGAAGAAACATGAATTTGTCAGTTTGAATAGTTGAAAACAGCGTTTTTCAATGTTTTTGCAAGTTTAAAACAGCAATTTTATCGTCATTTCTCATAAATCGCCGTTTCACACGAAAGAAACATGAATTTGTCAGTTTGAATAGTTCAAAACAGCGTTTTTCTATGTTTTTGCAAGTTTATAACAGCAATTTTATAGTAATTTCTCATAAATCGCCGTTTCGCAAGGAAGAAACATGAATTTGTCAGTTTGAATAGTTCAAAACAGCGTTTTTCTATGTTTTTGCAAGTTTAAAACAGCAATTTTATCGTCATTTCTCATAAACCGCCGTTTCACACGAAAGAAACATGAATTTGTCAGTTTGAATAGTTCAAAACAGCGTTTTTCTATGTTTTTGCAAGTTTAAAACAGCAATTTAATCGTGATTTCACAAAAATCCACCGTTTCCAACGTAAGAAACATGAATTTATCAGTTTGAATAGTTCAAAACAGCGTTTTTCTATGTTTTTGCAAGTTTAAAACAGCAATTTTATCGTGATTTCACAAAAATCCACCGTTTCGAACGTAAGAAACATGAATTTATCAGTTTGAATAGTTGAATACAGCGTTTTTCTATGTTTTTGCAAGTTTAAAACAGCAATTTTATCGTCATTTCTCATAAATCGCCGTTTCGCACGAAAGAAACATGAATTTGTCAGTTTGAATAGTTCAAAACAGCGTTTTTCTATGTTTTTGCAAGTTTAAAACAGCAATTTTATCGTCATTTCTCATAAATCGCCGTTTCACACGTAAGAAACATGAATTTGTCAGTTTGAATAGTTAAAAACAGCGTTTTTCTATGTTTTTACAAGTTTAAAACAGCAATTTTATCGTCATTTCTCATAAATCGCCGTTTCACACGAAAGAAACATGAATTTGTCAGTTTTAAGAGTTCAAAACAGCGTTTTTCTATGTTTTTGCAAGTTTAAAACAGCAATTTTATCGTGATTTCACAAAAATCCACCGTTTCGAACGTAAGAAACATGAATTTATCAGTTTGAATAGTTGAAAACAGCGTTTTTCTATGTTTTTGCAAGTTTAAAACAGCAATTTTATCGTCATTTCTTATAAATCGCCGTTTCGCACGAAAGAAACATGAATTTGTCAGTTTGAATAGTTCAAAACAGCGTTTTTCTATGTTTTTGCAAGTTTAAAACAGCAATTTTATCGTCATTTCCCATAAATCGCCGTTTCACACGAAAGAAACATGAATTTGTCAGTTTGAGTAGTTCAAAACAGCGTTTTTCTATGTTTTTGCAAGTTTAAAACAGCAATTTTATCGTCATTTCTCATAAATCGCCGTTTCACACAAAAGAAACATGAATTTGTCAATTTGAATAGATCAAAACAGCGTTTTTCTATGTTTTTGCAAGTTTAAAACAGCAATTTTATCGTAATTTCTCATAAATCGCCGTTTCACACGAAAGAAACATGAATTTGTCAGTTTGAATAGATCAAAACAGCGTTTTTCTATGTTTTTGCAAGTTTAAAACAGCAATTTTATCGTCATTTCTCATAAATCGCCGTTTCACACGAAAGAAACATGAATTTGTCAGTTTGAATAGTTCAAAACAGCGTTTTTCTATGTTTTTGCAAGTTTATAACAGCAATTTTATCGTCATTTCTCATAAATCGCCGTTTCACACGTAAGAAACATGAATTTGACAGTTTGAATAGTTCAAAACAGAGCTTTTCTATGTTTTTGCAAGTTTAAAACAGCAATTTTATCGTCATTTCTCATAAATCGCCGTTTCACACGAAAGAAACATGAATTTGACAGTTTGAATAGTTCAAAACAGAGCTTTTCTATGTTTTTGCAAGTTTAAAACAGCAATTTTATCGTCATTTCTCATAAATCGCCGTTTCACACGAAAGAAACATGAATTTGTCAGTTTGAATAGTTCAAAACAGCGTTTTTCTATGTTTTTGCAAGTTTATAACAGCAATTTTATAGTAATTTCTCATAAATCGCCGTTTCGCACGGAAGAAACATGAATTTGTCAGTTTGAGTAGTTAAAAACAGCGTTTTTCTATGTTTTTGCAAGTTTAAAACAGCAATTTTATCGTAATTTCTCATAAATCGCCGTTTCGCACGGAAGAAACATGAATTTGTCAGTTTGAATAGTTGAAAACAGCATTTTTCAATGTTTTTGCAAGTTTTAAAACAGCAATTTTATCGTGATTTCACAAAAATCCACCGTTTCCGATGTAAGAAACATGAATTTATCAGTTTGAATAGTTCAAAACAGCGTTTTTCTATGTTTTTGCAAGTTTAAAACAGCAATTTTATCGTGATTTCACAAAAATCCACCGTTTCGAACGTAAGAAACATGAATTTATCAGTTTGAATAGTTGAAAACAGCGTTTTTCTATGTTTTTGCAAGTTTAAAACAGCAATTTTATAGTCATTTCTCATAAATCGCCGTTTCGCACGAAAGAAACATGAATTTGTAAGTTTGAATAGTTCAAAACAGCGTTTTTTCTATGTTTTTGCAAGTTTAAAACAGCAATTTTATCGTCATTTCTCATAAATCGCCGTTTCACACGAAAGAAACGTGAATTTGTCAGTTTGAATAGTTCAAAAATGCGTTTTTCTATGTTTTTGCAAGTTTAAAACAGCAATTTTATTGTCATTTATCATAAATCGCCGTTTCGCACGAAAGAAACATGAATTTGTCAGTTTGAGTAGTTCAAAACAGCGTTTTTCTATGTTTTTGCAAGTTTAAAACAGCAATTTTATCGTAATTTCTCATAAATCGCCGTTTCGCACGGAAGAAACATGAATTTGTCAGTTTGAATAGTTGAAAACAGCGTTTTTCAATGTTTTTGCGAGTTTAAAACAGCAATTTTATCGTCATTTCTCATAAATCGCCGTTTCACACGAAAGAAACATGAATTTGTCAGTTTGAATAGTTCAAAACAGCGTTTTTCTATGTTTTTGCAAGATAAAACAGCAATTTTATAGTAATTTCTCATAAATCGCCGTTTCGCACGGAAGAAACATGAATTTGTCAGTTTGAGTAGTTCAAAACAGCGTTTTTCTATGTTTTTGCAAGTTTAAAACAGCAATTTTATCGTCATTTCTCATAAATCGCCGTTTCACACGAAAGAAACATGAATTTGTCAGTTTGAATAGTTCAAAACAGCGTTTTTCTATGTTTTTGCAAGTTTAAAACAGCAATTTTATCGTGATTTCACAAAAATCCACCGTTTCCAACGTAAGAAACATGAATTTATCAGTTTGAATAGTTCAAAACAGCGTTTTTCTATGTTTTTGCAAGTTTAAAACAGCAATTTTATTGTGATTTCACAAAACTCCACCGTTTCGAACGTAAGAAACATGAATTTATCAGTTTAAATAGTTGAAAACAGCGTTTTTCTATGTTTTTGCAAGTTTAAAACAGCAATTTTTTCGTCATTTCTCATAAATCGCCGTTTCGCACGAAAGAAACATGAATTTGTCAGTTTGAATAGTTCAAAACAGCGTTTTTCCATGTTTTTGCAAGTTTATAACAGCAATTTTATAGTAATTTCTCATAAATCGCCGTTTCGCACGGAAGAAACATGAATTTGTCAGTTTGAGTAGTTAAAAACAGCGTTTTTCTATGTTTTTGCAAGTTTAAAACAGCAATTTTATCGTAATTTCTCATATATCGCCGTTTCGCACGGAAGAAACATGAATTTGTCAGTTTGAATAGTTGAAAACAGCGTTTTTCAATGTTTTTGAAAGTTTAAAACAGCAATTTTATCGTGATTTCACAAAAATCCACCGTTTCCAACGTAAGAAACATGAATTTATCAGTTTGAATAGTTCAAAACAGCGTTTTTCTATGTTTTTGCAAGTTTAAAACAGCAATTTTATCGTTATTTCACAAAAATCCACCGTTTCGAACGTAAGAAACATGAATTTATCAGTTTGAATAGTTGAAAACAGCGTTTTTCTATGTTTTTGCAAGTTTAAAACAGCAATTTTATCGTCATTTCTCATAAATCGCCGTTTCGCACGAAAGAAACATGAATTTGTCAGTTTGAATAGTTCAAAACAGCGTTTTTCTATGTTTTTGCAAGTTTAAAACAGCAATTTTATCGTCATTTCTCATAAATCGCCGTTTCACACGAAAGAAACATGAATTTGTCAGTTTGAATAGGTCAAAACAGCGTTTTTATATGTTTTTGCAAGTTTATAACAGCATTTTTATAGTAATTTCTCATAAATCGCCGTTTTGCACGGAAGAAACATGAATTTGTCAGTTTGAGTAGTTCAAAACAGCGTTTTTCTATCTTTTTGCAAGTTTAAAAAAGCAATTTTATCGTAATTTCTCATAAATCGCCGTTTCGCACGGAAGAAACATGAATTTGTCAGTTTGAATAGTTGAAAACAGCGTTTTTCAATGTTTTTGCAAGTTTAAAACAGCAATTTTATCGTGATTTCACAAAAATCCACCGTTTCCAACGTAAGAAACATGAATTTATCAGTTTGAATAGTTCAAAACAGCGTTTTTCTATGTTTTTGCAAGTTTAAAACAGCAATTTTATCGTCATTTCTCATAAATCGCCGTTTCACACGAAAGAAACATGAATTTGTCAGTTTGAATAGATCAAAACAGCGTTTTTCTATGTTTTTGCAAGTTTAAAACAGCAATTTTATCGTCATTTCTCATAAATCGACGTTTCACACGAAAGAAACGTGAATTTGTCAGTTTGAATAGTTCAAAACAGCGTTTTTCTATGTTTTTGCAAGTTTAAAACAGCAATTTTATCGTCATTTATCATAAATCGCCGTTTCGCACGAAAGAAACATGAATTTGTCAGTTTGAGTAGTTCAAAACAGCGTTTTTCTATGTTTTTGCAAGTTTAAAACAGCAATTTTATCGTAATTTCTCATAAATCGCCGTTTCGCACGGAAGAAACATGAATTTGTCAGTTTGAATAGTTGAAAACAGCGTTTTTCAATGTTTTTGCAAGTTTAAAACAGCAATTTTATCGTCATTTCTCATAAATCGCCGTTTCACACGAAAGAAACATGAATTTGTCAGTTTGAATAGTTCAAAACAGCGTTTTTCTATGTTTTTGCAAGTTTATAACAGCAATTTTATAGTAATTTCTCATAAATCGCCGTTTCGCACGGAAGAAACATGAATTTGTCAGTTTGAGTAGTTCAAAACAGCGTTTTTCTATGTTTTTGCAAGTTTAAAACAGCAATTTTATCGTCATTTCTCATAAATCGCCGTTTCGCACGAAAGAAACATGAATTTGTCAGTTTGAATAGTTCAAAACAGCGTTTTTCTATGTTTTTGCAAGTTTAAAACAGCAATTTTATCGTGATTTCACAAAAATCCACCGTTTCCAACGTAAGAAACATGAATTTATCAGTTTGAATAGTTCAAAACAGCGTTTTTCTATGTTTTTGCAAGTTTAAAACAGCAATTTTATCGTCATTTCTCATAAATCGCCGTTTCACACGAAAGAAACATGAATTTGTCAGTTTGAATAGATCAAAACAACGTTTTTCTATGTTTTTGCAAGTTTAAAACAGCAATTTTATCGTGATTTCACAAAAATCCACCGTTTCCAACGTAAGAAACATGAATTTATCAGTTTGAATAGTTCAAAACAGCGCTTTTCTATGTTTTTGCAAGTTTAAAACAGCAATTTTATCGTGATTTCACAAAAATCCACCGTTTCGAACGTAAGAAACATGAATTTATCAGTTTGAATAGTTGAAAACAGCGTTTATCTATGTTTTTGCAAGTTTAAAACAGCAATTTTATCGTCATTTCTCATAAATCGCCGTTTCGCACGAAAGAAACATGAATTTGTCAGTTTGAATAGTTCAAAACAGCGTTTTTCTATGTTTTTGCAAGTTTAAAACAGCAATTTTATCGTCATTTCTCATAAATCGCCGTTTCACACGAAAGAAACATGAATTTGTCAGTTTGAATAGGTCAAAACAGCGTTTTTCTATGTTTTTGCAAGTTTATAACAGCATTTTTATAGTAATTTCTCATAAATCGCCGTTTCGCACGGAAGAAACATGAATTTGTCAGTTTGAGTAGTTCAAAACAGCGTTTTTCTATGTTTTTGCAAGTTTAAAACAGCAATTTTATCGTCATTTCTCATAAATCGCCGTTTCACACGAAAGAAACATGAATTTGTCAGTTTGAATAGTTCAAAACAGCGTTTTTCTATGTTTTTGCAAGTTTATAACAGCAATTTTATAGTAATTTCTCATAAATCGCCGTTTCGCACGGAAGAAACATGAATTTGTCAGTTTGAGTAGTTAAAAACAGCGTTTTTCTATGTTTTTGCAAGTTTAAAACAGCAATTTTATCGTAATTTCTCATAAATCGCCGTTTCGCACGGAAGAAACATGAATTTGTCAGTTTGAATAGTTGAAAACAGCGTTTTTCAATGTTTTTGCAAGTTTAAAACAGCAAATTTATCGTGATTTCACAAAAATCCACCGTTTCCAACGTAAGAAACATGAATTTATCAGTTTGAATAGTTCAAAACAGCGCTTTTCTATGTTTTTGCAAGTTTAAAACAGCAATTTTATCGTCATTTATCATAAATCGCCGTTTCGCACGAAAGAAACATGAATTTGTCAGTTTGAGTAGTTCAAAACAGCGTTTTTCTATGTTTTTGCAAGTTTAAAACAGCAATTTTATCGTAATTTCTCATAAATCGCCGTTTCGAACGTAAGAAACATGAATTTGTCAGTTTGAATAGTTGAAAACAGCGTTTTTCAATGTTTTTGCAAGTTTAAAACAGCAATTTTATCGTCATTTCTCATAAATCGCCGTTTCGCACGAAAGAAACATGAATTTGTAAGTTTGAATAGTTCAAAACAGCGTTTTTCTATGTTTTTGCAAGTTTAAAACAGCAATTTTATCGTCATTTCTCATAAATCGACGTTTCACACGAAAGAAACGTGAATTTGTCAGTTTGAATAGTTCAAAACAGCGTTTTTCTATGTTTTTGCAAGTTTAAAACAGCAATTTTATCGTCATTTATCATAAATCGCCGTTTCGCACGAAAGAAACATGAATTTGTCAGTTTGAGTAGTTCAAAACAGCGTTTTTCTATGTTTTTGCAAGTTTAAAACAGCAATTTTATCGTAATTTCTCATAAATCGCCGTTTCGCACGGAAGAAACATGAATTTGTCAGTTTGAATAGTTGAAAACAGCGTTTTTCAATGTTTTTGCAAGTTTAAAACAGCAATTTTATCGTCATTTCTCATAAATCGCCGTTTCACACGAAAGAAACATGAATTTGTCAGTTTGAATAGTTCAAAACAGCGTTTTTCTATGTTTTTGCAAGTTTAAAACAGCAATTTTATCGTGATTTCACAAAAATCCACCGTTTCCAACGTAAGAAACATGAATTTATCAGTTTGAATTGTTCAAAACAGCGTTTTTCTATGTTTTTGCAAGTTTAAAACAGCAATTTTATCGTCATTTCTCATAAATCGCCGTTTCACACGAAAGAAACATGAATTTGTCAGTTTGAATAGTTCAAAACAGCGTTTTTCTATGTTTTTGCAAGTTTAAAACAGCAATTTTATCGTGATTTCACAAAAATCCACCGTTTCCAACGTAAGAAACATGAATTTATCAGTTTGAATAGTTCAAAACAGCGTTTTTCTATGTTTTTGCAAGTTTAAAACAGCAATTTTATCGTGATTTCACAAAAATCCACCGTTTCGAACGTAAGAAACATGAATTTATCAGTTTGAATAGTTGAAAACAGCGTTTTTCTATGTTTTTGCAAGTTTAAAACAGCAATTTTATCGTAATTTCTCATAAATCGCCGTTTCGCACGAAAGAAACATTAATTTGTCAGTTTGAATAGTTCAAAACAGCGTTTTTCTATGTTTTTGCAAGTTTAAAACAGCAATCTTATCGTCATTTCTCATAAATCGCCGTTTCACACGAAAGAAACATGAATTTGTCAGTTTGAATAGGTCAAAACAGCGTTTTTCTATGTTTTTGCAAGTTTATAACAGCATTTTTATAGTAATTTCTCATAAATCGCCGTTTCGCACGGAAGAAACATGAATTTGTCAGTTTGAGTAGTTCAAAACAGCATTTTTCTATGTTTTTGCAAGTTTAAAAAAGCAATTTTATCGTAATTTCTCATAAATCGCCGTTTCGCACGGAAGAAACATGAATTTGTCAGTTTAAATAGTTGAAAACAGCGTTTTTCAATGTTTTTGCAAGTTTAAAACAGCAATTTTATCGTGATTTCACAAAAATCCACCGTTTCCAACGTAAGAAACATGAATTTATCAGTTTGAATAGTTCAAAACAGCGTTTTTCTATGTTTTTGCAAGTTTAAAACAGCAATTTTATCGTAATTTCTCATAAATCGCCGTTTCGCACGGAAGAAACATGAATTTGTCAGTTTGAATAGTTGAAAACAGCGTTTTTCAATGTTTTTGCAAGTTTAAAACAGCAATTTTATCGTGATTTTACAAAAATCCACCGTTTGGAACGTTAGAAACATGAATTTATAAGTTTGAATAGTTGAAAACAGCGTTTTTCCATGTTTTTGCAAGTTTAAAACAGCAATTTTATCGTCATTTCTCATAAATCGCCGTTTCGCACGAAAGAAACATGAATTTGTCAGTTTAAATAGTTCAAAACAGCGTTTTTCTATGTTTTTGCAAGTTTAAAACAGCAATTTTATCGTCATTTCTCATAAATCGCCGTTTCACACGTAAGAAACATGAATTTGTCAGTTTGAATAGTTCAAAACAGCGTTTTTCTATGTATTTGCAAGTTTAAAACAGCAATTTTATCGTCGTTTCTCATAAATCGCCGTTTCACACGAAAGAAACATGAATTTGTCAGTTTGAATAGTTCAAAACAGCGTTTTTCTATGTTTTTGCAAGTTTATAACAGCAATTTTATAGTAATTTCTCATAAATCGCCGTTTCGCACGGAAGAAACATGAATTTGACAGTTTGAGTAGTTCAAAACAGCGTTTTTCTATGTTTTTGCAAGTTTATAACAGCAATTTTATCTTCATTTCTCATAAATCGCCGTTTCACACGAAAGAAACATGAATTTGTCAGTTTGAATAGATCAAAACAGCGTTTTTCTATGTTTTTGCAAGTTTAAAACAGCAATTTTATCGTAATTTCTCATAAATCGCCGTTTCGCACGGAAGAAACATGAATTTGTCAGTTTGAATAGTTGAAAACAGTTTTTCAATGTTTTTGCAAGTTTAAAACAGCAATTTTATCGTGATTTCACAAAAATCCACCGTTTGGAACGTTAGAAACATGAATTTATCAGTTTGAATAGTTGAAAACAGCGTTTTTCTATGTTTTTGCAAGTTTAAAACAGCAATTTTATCGTCATTTCTCATAAATCGCCGTTTCGCACGAAAGAAACATGAATTTGTCAGTTTGAATAGTTCAAAACAGCGTTTTTCTATGTTTTTGCAAGTTTAAAACAGCAATTTTATCGTCATTTCTCATAAATCGCCGTTTCACACGTCAGAAACATGAATTTGTCAGTTTGAATAGTTCAAAACAGCGTTTTTCTATGTTTTTGCAAGTTTAAAACAGCAATTTTATCGTCATTTCTCATAAATCGCCGTTTCACACGAAAGAAACATGAATTTGTCAGTTTGAATAGTTCAAAACAGCGTTTTTCTATGTTTTTGCAAGTTTATAACAGCAATTTTATAGTAATTTCTCATAAATCGCCGTTTCGCATGGAAGAAACATGAATTTGTCAGTTTGAGTAGTTAAAAACAGCATTTTTCTATGTTTTTGCAAGTTTAAAACAGCAATTTTATCGTAATTTCTCATAAATCGCCGTTTCGCACGGAAGAAACATGAATTTGTCAGTTTGAATAGTTGAAAACAGCGTTTTTCAAAGTTTTTGCAAGTTTAAAACAGCAATTTTATCGTGATTTCACAAAAATCCACCGTTTCCAACGTAAGAAATATGAATTTATCAGTTTTAATAGTTCAAAACAGCGCTTTTCTATGTTTTTGCAAGTTTAAAACAGCAATTTTATCGTGATTTCACAAAAATCCACCGTTTCGAACGTAAGAAACATGAATTTATCAGTTTGAATAGTTGAAAACAGCGTTTTTCTATGTTTTTGCAAGTTTAAAACAGCAATTTTATCGTCATTTCTCATAAATCGCCGTTTCGCACGAAAGAAACATGAATTTGTCAGTTTGAATAGTTCAAAACAGCGTTTTTCTATGTTTTTGCAAGTTTAAAACAGCAATTTTATCGTCATTTCTCATAAATCGCCGTTTCACACGTCAGAAACATGAATTTGTCAGTTTGAATAGTTCAAAACAGCGTTTTTCTATGTTTTTGCAAGTTTAAAACAGCAATTTTATCGTCATTTCTCATAAATCGCCGTTTCACACGAAAGAAACATGAATTTGTCAGTTTGAATAGTTCAAAACAGCGTTTTTCTATGTTTTTGCAAGTTTATAACAGCAATTTTATAGTAATTTCTCATAAATCGCCGTTTCGCATGGAAGAAACATGAATTTGTCAGTTTGAGTAGTTAAAAACAGCGTTTTTCTATGTTTTTGCAAGTTTAAAACAGCAATTTTATCGTAATTTCTCATAAATCGCCGTTTCGCACGGAAGAAACATGAATTTGTCAGTTTGAATAGTTGAAAACAGCGTTTTTCAAAGTTTTTGCAAGTTTAAAACAGCAATTTTATCGTGATTTCACAAAAATCCACCGTTTCCAACGTAAGAAATATGAATTTATCAGTTTTAATAGTTCAAAACAGCGCTTTTCTATGTTTTTGCAAGTTTAAAACAGCAATTTTATCGTGATTTCACAAAAATCCACCGTTTCGAACGTAAGAAACATGAATTTATCAGTTTGAATAGTTGAAAACAGCGTTTTTCTATGTTTTTGCAAGTTTAAAACAGCAATTTTATCGTCATTTCTCATAAATCGCCGTTTCGCACGAAAGAAACATGAATTTGTCAGTTTGAATAGTTCAAAACAGCGTTTTTCTATGTTTTTGCAAGTTTAAAACAGCAATTTTATCGTCATTTCTCATAAATCGCCGTTTCACACGTAAGAAACATGAATTTGTCAGTTTGAATAGTTCAAAACAGCGTTTTTCTATGTTTTTGCAAGTTTAAAACAGCAATTTTATCGTCATTTCTCATAAATCGCCGTTTCACACGAAAGAAACATGAATTTGTCAGTTTGAATAGTTCAAAACAGCGTTTTTCTATGTTTTTGCAAGTTTATAACAGCAATTTTATAGTAATTTCTCATAAATCGCCGTTTCGCACGGAAGAAACATGAATTTGACAGTTTGAGTAGTTCAAAACAGCGTTTTTCTATGTTTTTGCAAGTTTAAAACAGCAATTTTATCGTCATTTCTCATAAATCGCCGTTTCACACGAAAGAAACATGAATTTGTCAGTTTGAATAGATCAAAACAGCGTTTTTCTATGTTTTTGCAAGTTTAAAACAGCAATTTTATCGTAATTCCTCATAAATCGCCGTTTCGCACGGAAGAAACATGAATTTGTCAGTTTGAATAGTTGAAAACAGTTTTTCAATGTTTTTGCAAGTTTAAAACAGCAATTTTATCGTGATTTCACAAAAATCCACCGTTTGGAACGTTAGAAACATGAATTTATCAGTTTGAATAGTTGAAAACAGCGTTTTTCTATGTTTTTGCAAGTTTAAAACAGCAATTTTATCGTCATTTCTCATAAATCGCCGTTTCGCACGAAAGAAACATGAATTTGTCAGTTTGAATAGTTCAAAACAGCGTTTTTCTATGTTTTTGCAAGTTTAAACAGCAATTTTATCGTCATTTCTCATAAATCGCCGTTTCACACGTCAGAAACATGAATTTGTCAGTTTGAATAGTTCAAAACAGCGTTTTTCTATGTTTTTGCAAGTTTATAACAGCAATTTTATAGTAATTTCTCATAAATCGCCGTTTCGCACGGAAGAAACATGAATTTGTCAGTTTGAGTAGTTAAAAACAGCGTTTTTCTATGTTTTTGCAAGTTTAAAACAGCAATTTTATCGTAATTTCTCATAAATCGCCGTTTTGCACGGAAGAAACATGAATTTGTCAGTTTGAATAGTTGAAAACAGCGTTTTTCAAAGTTTTTGCAAGTTTAAAACAGCAATTTTATCGTGATTTCACAAAAATCCACCGTTTCCAACGTAAGAAACATGAATTTATCAGTTTGAATAGTTCAAAACAGCGCTTTTCTATGTTTTTGCAAGTTTAAAACAGCAATTTTATCGTGATTTCACAAAAATCCACCGTTTCGAACGTAAGAAACATGAATTTATCAGTTTGAATAGTTGAAAACAGCGTTTTTCTATGTTTTTGCAAGTTTAAAACAGCAATTTTATCGTCATTTCTCATAAATCGCCGTTTCGCACGAAAGATACATGAATTTGTAAGTTTGAATAGTTCAAAACAGCGTTTTTCTATGTTTTTGCAAGTTTAAAACAGCAATTTTATCGTCATTTCTCATAAATCGACGTTTCACACGAAAGAAACGTGAATTTGTCAGTTTGAATAGTTCAAAACAGCGTTTTTCTATGTTTTTGCAAGTTTAAAACAGCAATTTTATCGTCATTTATCATAAATCGCCGTTTCGCACAAAAGAAACATGAATTTGTCAGTTTGAGTAGTTCAAAACAGCGTTTTTCTATGTTTTTGCAAGTTTAAAACAGCAATTTTATCGTAATTTCTCATAAATCGCCGTTTCGCACGGAAGAAACATGAATTTGTCAGTTTGAATAGTTGAAAACAGCGTTTTTCAATGTTTTTGCAAGTTTAAAACAGCAATTTTATCGTCATTTCTCATAAATCGCCGTTTCACACGAAAGAAACATGAATTTGTCAGTTTGTATAGTTCAAAACAGCGTTTTTCTATGTTTTTGCAAGTTTATAACAGCAATTTTATAGTAATTTCTCATAAATCGCCGTTTCGCACGGAAGAAACATGAATTTGTCAGTTTGAGTAGTTCAAAACAGCGTTTTTCTATGTTTTTGCAAGTTTAAAACAGCAATTTTATCGTCATTTCTCATAATTCGCCGTTTCACACGAAAGAAACATGAATTTGTCAGTTTGAATAGTTCAAAACAGCGTTTTTCTATGTTTTTGCAAGTTTAAAACAGCAATTTTATCGTGATTTCACAAAAATCCACCGTTTCCAACGTAAGAAACATGAATTTATCAGTTTGAATAGTTCAAAACAGCGTTTTTCTATGTTTTTGCAAGTTTAAAACAGCAATTTTATCGTGATTTCACAAAAATCCACCGTTTCGAACGTAAGAAACATGAATTTATCAGTTTGAATAGTTGAAAACAGCGTTTTTCTATGTTTTTGCAAGTTTAAAACAGCAATTTTATCGTCATTTCTCATAAATCGCCGTTTCGCACGAAAGAAACATGAATTTGTCAGTTTGAATAGTTCAAAACAGCGTTTTTCTATGTTTTTGCAAGTTTAAAACAGCAATTTTATCGTCATTTCTCATAAATCGCCGTTTCACACGAAAGAAACATGAATTTGTCAGTTTGAATAGGTCAAAACAGCGTTTTTCTATGTTTTTGCAAGTTTATAACAGCATTTTTATAGTAATTTCTCATAAATCGCCGTTTCGCACGGAAGAAACATGAATTTGTCAGTTTGAGTAGTTCAAAACAGCATTTTTCTATGTTTTTGCAAGTTTAAAAAAGCAATTTTATCGTAATTTCTCATAAATCGCCGTTTCGCACGGAAGAAACATGAATTTGTCAGTTTAAATAGTTAAAAACAGCGTTTTTCAATGTTTTTGCAAGTTTAAAACAGCAATTTTATCGTGATTTCACAAAAATCCACCGTTTCAACGTAAGAAACATGAATTTATCAGTTTGAATTGTTCAAAACAGCGTTTTTCTATGTTTTTGCAAGTTTAAAACAGCAATTTTATCGTCATTTCTCATAAATCGCCGTTTCACACGAAAGAAACATGAATTTGTCAGTTTGAATAGATCAAAACAACGTTTTTCTATGTTTTTGCAAGTTTAAAACAGCAATTTTATCGTGATTTCACAAAAATCCACCGTTTCCAACGTAAGAAACATGAATTTATCAGTTTGAATAGTTCAAAACAGCGCTTTTCTATGTTTTTGCAAGTTTAAAACAGCAATTTTATCGTGATTTCACAAAAATCCACCGTTTCGAACGTAAGAAACATGAATTTATCAGTTTGAATAGTTGAAACAGCGTTTTTCTATGTTTTTTGCAAGTTTAAAACAGCAATTTTATCGTCATTTCTCATAAATCGCCGTTTCGCACGAAAGAAACATGAATTTGTAAGTTTGAATAGTTCAAAACAGAGTTTTTCTATGTTTTTGCAAGTTTAAAACACCAATTTTATCGTCATTTCTCATAAATCGACGTTTCACACGAAAGAGACGTGAATTTGTCAGTTTGAATAGTTCAAACAGCGTTTTTCTATGTTTTTGCAAGGTCAAAACAGCAATTTTATCGTCATTTATCATAAATCGCCGTTTCGCATGAAAGAAACATGAATTTGTCAGTTTGAGTAGTTCAAAACAGCGTTTTTCTATGTTTTTGCAAGTTTAAAACAGCAATTTTATCGTAATTTCTCATAAATCGCCGTTTCGCACAGAAGAAACATGAATTTGTCAGTTTGAATAGTTGAAAACAGCGTTTTTCAATGTTTTTGCAAGTTTAAAACAGCAATTTTATCGTCATTTCTCATAAATCGCCGTTTCACACGAAAGAAACATGAATTTGTCAGTTTGAATAGTTCAAAACAGCGTTTTTCTATGTTTTTGCAAGTTTATAACAGCAATTTTATAGTAATTTCTCATAAATCGCCGTTTCGCACGGAAGAAACATGAATTTGGTAGTTTGAGTAGTTCAAAACAGCGTTTTTCTATGTTTTTGCAAGTTTAAAACAGCAATTTTATCGTCATTTCTCATAAATCGCCGTTTCACACGAAAGAAACATGAATTTGTCAGTTTGAATAGTTCAAAACAGCGTTTTTCTATGTTTTTGCTAGTTTAAAACAGCAATTTTATCGTGATTTCACAAAAATCCACCGTTTCCAACGTAAGAAACATGAATTTATCAGTTTGAATAGTTCAAAACAGCGTTTTTCTATGTTTTTGCAAGTTAAAACAGCAATTTTATCGTGATTTCACAAAAATCCACAGTTTCGAACGTAAGAAACATGAATTTATCAGTTTGAATAGTTGAAAACAGCGTTTTTCTATGTTTTTGCAAGTTTAAAACAGCAATTTTATCGTCATTTCTCATAAATCGCCGTTTCGCACGAAAGAAACATGAATTTGTCAGTTTGAATAGTTCAAAACAGCGTTTTTCTATGTTTTTGCAAGTTTAAAACAGCAATTTTATCGTCATTTCTCATAAATCGCCGTTTCACACGTAAGAAACATGAATTTGTCAGTTTGAATAGGTCAAAACAGCGTTTTTCTATGTTTTTGCAAGTTTATAACAGCATTTTTATAGTAATTTCTCATAAATCGCCGTTCGCACGGAAGAAACATGAATTTGTCAGTTTGAGTAGTTCAAAACAGCATTTTTTCTATGTTTTTGCAAGTTTAAAAAAGCAATTTTATCGTAATTTCTCATAAATCGCCGTTTCGCACGGAAGAAACATGAATTTGTCAGTTTAAATAGTTGAAAACAGCGTTTTTCAATGTTTTTGCAAGTTTAATACAGCAATTTTATCGTGATTTCACAAAAATCATCGTTTCCAACGTAAGAACATGAATTTATCAGTTTGAATAGTTCAAAACAGCGTTTTTCTATGTTTTTGCAAGTTTAAAACAGCAATTTTATCGTCATTTCTCATAAATCGC
Organism: Poecilus cupreus; assembly: GCA_963942605.1. NCBI lineage: Eukaryota > Metazoa > Arthropoda > Insecta > Coleoptera > Carabidae > Poecilus > Poecilus cupreus. Next base: position 24,442 of record CAWWDY010000540.1, read on the forward strand.
CGTTTCACACGAGAGAAACATGAATTTGTCAGTTTGAATAGATCAAAACAACGTTTTCCTATGTTTTTGCAAGTTTAAAACAGCAATTTTATCGTAATTTCTCATAAAATCGCCGTTTCGCATGGAAGAAACATGAATTTGTCAGTTTGAATAGTTGAAAACAGCGTTTTTCAATGTTTTTGCAAGTTTAAAACAGCAATTTTATCGTGATTTCACAAAAATCCACCGTTTCGAACGTAAGAAACATGAATTTATCAGTTTGAATAGTTGAAAACAGCGTTTTTCTATGTTTTTGCAAGTTTAAAACAGCAATTTTATCGTCATTTCTCATAAATCGCCGTTTCGCACGAAAGAAACATGAATTTGTAAGTTTGAATAGTTCAAAACAGAGTTTTTCTATGTTTTTGCAAGTTTAAAACACCAATTTTATCGTCATTTCTCATAAATCGACGTTTCACACGAAAGAGACGTGAATTTGTCAGTTTGAATAGTTCAAAAACAGCGTTTTTCTATGTTTTTGCAAGGTTAAAACAGCAATTTTATCGTCATTTATCATAAATCGCCGTTTCGCATGAAAGAAACATGAATTTGTCAGTTTGAGTAGTTCAAAACAGCGTTTTTCTATGTTTTTGCAAGTTTAAAACAGCAATTTTATCGTAATTTCTCATAAATCGCCGTTTCGCACAGAAGAAACATGAATTTGTCAGTTTGAATAGTTGAAAACAGCGTTTTTCAATGTTTTTGCAAGTTTAAAACAGCAATTTTATCGTCATTTCTCATAAATCGCCGTTTCACACGAAAGAAACATGAATTTGTCAGTTTGAATAGTTCAAAACAGCGTTTTTCTATGTTTTTGCAAGTTTATAACAGCAATTTTATAGTAATTTCTCATAAATCGCCGTTTCGCACGGAAGAAACATGAATTTGGTAGTTTGAGTAGTTCAAAACAGCGTTTTTCTATGTTTTTGCAAGTTTAAAACAGCAATTTTATCGTCATTTCTCATAAATCGCCGTTTCACACGAAAGAAACATGAATTTGTCAGTTTGAATAGTTCAAAACAGCGTTTTTCTATGTTTTTGCTAGTTTAAAACAGCAATTTTATCGTGATTTCACAAAAATCCACCGTTTCCAACGTAAGAAACATGAATTTATCAGTTTGAATAGTTCAAAACAGCGTTTTTCTATGTTTTTGCAAGTTTAAAACAGCAATTTTATCGTGATTTCACAAAAATCCACAGTTTCGAACGTAAGAAACATGAATTTATCAGTTTGAATAGTTGAAAACAGCGTTTTTCTATGTTTTTGCAAGTTTAAAACAGCAATTTTATCGTCATTTCTCATAAATCGCCGTTTCGCACGAAAGAAACATGAATTTGTCAGTTGAATAGTTAAAAACAGCGTTTTTCTATGTTTTTGCAAGTTTAAAACAGCAATTTTATCGTCATTTCTCATAAATCGCCGTTTCACACGTAAGAAACATGAATTTGTCAGTTTGAATAGGTCAAAACAGCGTTTTTCTATGTTTTTGCAAGTTTATAACAGCATTTTATAGTAATTTCTCATAAATCGCCGTTTCGCACGAAGAAACATGAATTTGTCAGTTTGAGTAGTTCAAAACAGCATTTTTCTATGTTTTTGCAAGTTTAAAAAAGCAATTTTATCGTAATTTCTCATAAATCGCCGTTTCGCACGGAAGAAACATGAATTTGTCAGTTTAAATAGTTGAAAACAGCGTTTTTCAATGTTTTTGCAAGTTTAATACAGCAATTTTATCGTGATTTCACAAAAATCCATCGTTTCCAACGTAAGAAACATGAATTTATCAGTTTGAATAGTTCAAAACAGCGTTTTTCTATGTTTTTGCAAGTTTAAAACAGCAATTTTATCGTCATTTCTCATAAATCGCCGTTTCACACGAAAGAAACATGAATTTGTCAGTTTGAATAGTTCAAAACAGCGTTTTTCTATGTTTTTGCAAGTTTATAACAGCAATTTTATAGTAATTTCTCATAAATCGCCGTTTCGCACGGAAGAAACATGAATTTGGTAGTTTGAGTAGTTCAAAACAGCGTTTTTCTATGTTTTTGCAAGTTTAAAACAGCAATTTTATCGTCATTTCTCATAAATCGCCGTTTCACACGAAAGAAACATGAATTTGTAAGTTTGAATAGTTCAAAACAGCGTTTTTCTATGTTTTTGCTAGTTTAAAACAGCAATTTTATCGTGATTTCACAAAAATCCACCGTTTCCAACGTAAGAAACATGAATTTATCAGTTTGAATAGTTCAAAACAGCGTTTTTCTATGTTTTTGCAAGTTTAAAACAGCAATTTTATCGTGATTTCACAAAAATCCACAGTTTCGAACGTAAGAAACATGAATTTATCAGTTTGAATAGTTGAAAACAGCGTTTTTCTATGTTTTTGCAAGTTTAAAACAGCAATTTTATCGTCATTTCTCATAAATCGCCGTTTCGCACGAAAAAAACATGAATTTGTCAGTTTGAATAGTTCAAAACAGCGTTTTTTCTATGTTTTTGCAAGTTTAAAACAGCAATTTTATCGTCATTTCTCATAAATCGCCGTTTCACACGTAAGAAACATGAATTTGTCAGTTTGAATAGGTCAAAACAGCGTTTTTCTATGTTTTTGCAAGTTTATAACAGCATTTTTATAGTAATTTCTCATAAATCGCCGTTTCGCACGGAAGAAACATGAATTTGTCAGTTTGAGTAGTTCAAAACAGCATTTTTCTATGTTTTTGCAAGTTTAAAAAAGCAATTTTATCGTAATTTCTCATAAATCGCCGTTTCGCACGGAAGAAACATGAATTTGTCAGTTTAAATAGTTGAAAACAGCGTTTTTCAATGTTTTTGCAAGTTTAATACAGCAATTTTATCGTGATTTCACAAAAATCCATCGTTCCAACGTAAGAAACATGAATTTATCAGTTTGAATAGTTCAAAACAGCGTTTTTCTATGTTTTTGCAAGTTTAAAACAGCAATTTTATCGTCATTTCTCATAAATCGCCGTTTCACACGAGAGAAACATGAATTTGTCAGTTTGAATAGATCAAAACAACGTTTTCCTATGTTTTTGCAAGTTTAAAACAGCAATTTTATCGTAATTTCTCATAAATCGCCGTTTCGCATGGAAGAAACATGAATTTGTCAGTTTGAATAGTTGAAAACAGCGTTTTTCAATGTTTTTGCAAGTTTAAAACAGCAATTTTATCGTGATTTCACAAAAATCCACCGTTTCGAACGTAAGAAACATGAATTTATCAGTTTGAATAGTTGAAAACAGCGTTTTTCTATGTTTTTGCAAGTTTAAAACAGCAATTTTATCGTCATTTCTCATAAATCGCCGTTTCGCACGAAAGAAACATGAATTTGTAAGTTTGAATAGTTCAAAACAGAGTTTTTCTATGTTTTTGCAAGTTTAAAACACCAATTTTATCGTCATTTCTCATAAATCGACGTTTCACACGAAAGAGACGTGAATTTGTCAGTTTGAATAGTTCAAAACAGCGTTTTTCTATGTTTTTGCAAGGTTAAAACAGCAATTTTATCGTCATTTATCATAAATCGCCGTTTCGCATGAAAGAAACATGAATTTGTCAGTTTGAGTAGTTCAAAACAGCGTTTTTCTATGTTTTTGCAAGTTTAAAACAGCAATTTTATCGTAATTTCTCATAAATCGCCGTTTCGCACAGAAGAAACATGAATTTGTCAGTTTGAATAGTTGAAAACAGCGTTTTTCAATGTTTTTGCAAGTTTAAAACAGCAATTTTATCGTCATTTCTCATAAATCGCCGTTTCACACGAAAGAAACATGAATTTGTCAGTTGAATAGTTCAAAACAGCGTTTTTCTATGTTTTTGCAAGTTTATAACAGCAATTTTATAGTAATTTCTCATAAATCGCCGTTTCGCACGGAAGAAACATGAATTTGGTAGTTTGAGTAGTTCAAAACAGCGTTTTTCTATGTTTTTGCAAGTTTAAAACAGCAATTTTATCGTCATTTCTCATAAATCGCCGTTTCACACGAAAGAAACATGAATTTGTCAGTTTGAATAGTTCAAAACAGCGTTTTTCTATGTTTTTGCTAGTTTAAAACAGCAATTTTATCGTGATTTCACAAAAAATCCACCGTTTCCAACGTAAGAAACATGAATTTATCAGTTTGAATAGTTCAAAACAGCGTTTTTCTATGTTTTTGCAAGTTTAAAACAGCAATTTTATCGTGATTTCACAAAATCCACAGTTTCGAACGTAAGAAACATGAATTTATCAGTTTGAATAGTTGAAAACAGCGTTTTTCTATGTTTTTGCAAGTTTAAAACAGCAATTTTATCGTCATTTCTCATAAATCGCCGTTTCGCACGAAAGAAACATGAATTTGTCAGTTTGAATAGTTCAAAACAGCGTTTTTCTATGTTTTTGCAAGTTTAAAACAGCAATTTTATCGTCATTTCTCATAAATCGCCGTTTCACACGTAAGAAACATGAATTTGTCAGTTTGAATAGGTCAAAACAGCGTTTTTCTATGTTTTTGCAAGTTTATAACAGCATTTTATAGTAATTTCTCATAAATCGCCGTTTCGCACGGAAGAAACATGAATTTGTCAGTTTGAGTAGTTCAAAACAGCATTTTTCTATGTTTTTGCAAGTTTAAAAAAGCAATTTTATCGTAATTTCTCATAAATCGCCGTTTCGCACGGAAGAAACATGAATTTGTCAGTTTAAATAGTTGAAAACAGCGTTTTTCAATGTTTTTGCAAGTTTAATACAGCAATTTTATCGTGATTTCACAAAAATCCATCGTTTCCAACGTAAGAAACATGAATTTATCAGTTTGAATAGTTCAAAACAGCGTTTTTCTATGTTTTTGCAAGTTTAAAACAGCAATTTTATCGTCATTTCTCATAAATCGCCGTTTCACACGAGAGAAACATGAATTTGTCAGTTTGAATAGATCAAAACAACGTTTTTCTATGTTTTTGCAAGTTTAAAACAGCAATTTTATCGTAATTTCTCATAAATCGCCGTTTCGCACGGAAGAAATATGAATTTGTCAGTTTGAATAGTTGAAAACAGCGTTTTTCAATGTTTTTGCAAGTTTAAAACAGCAATTTTATCGTGATTTCACAAAAATCCACCGTTTGGAACGTTAGAAACATGAATTTATAAGTTTGAATAGTTGAAAACAGCGTTTTTCTATGTTTTTGCAAGTTTAAAACAGCAATTTTATCGTCATTTCTCATATATCGCCGTTTCGCACGAAAGAAACATGAATTTGTCAGTTTGAATAGTTCAAAACAGCGTTTTTCTATGTTTTTGCAAGTTTAAAACAGCAATTTTATCGTCATTTCTCATAAATCGCCGTTTCACACGTAAGAAACATGAATTTGTCAGTTTGAATAGTTCAAAACAGCGTTTTTCTATGTTTTTGCAAGTTTAAAACATCTATTTTATCGTCGTTTCTCATAAATCGCCGTTTCACACGAAAGAAACATGAATTTGTCAGTTTGAATAGTTCAAAACAGCGTTTTTTCTATGTTTTTGCAAGTTTATAACAGCAATTTTATAGTAATTTCTCATAATCGCCTTTTCGCACGGAAGAAACATGAATTTGTCAGTTTGAGTAGTTCAAAACAGCGTTTTTATATGTTTTTGCAAGTTTAAAACAGCTATTTTATCGTCATTTCTCATAAATCGCCGTTTCACACGAAAGAAACATGAATTTGTCAGTTTGAATAGTTCAAAACAGCGTTTTCTATGTTTTTGCAAGTTTAAAACAGCAATTTTATCGTGATTTCACAAAAATCCACCGTTTCCAACGTAAGAAACATGAATTTATCAGTTTGAATAGTTCAAAACAGCGTTTTTCTATGTTTTTGCAAGTTTAAAACAGCAATTTTAACGTGATTTCACAAAAATCCACCGTTTGGAACGTAAGAAACATGATTTATCAGTTTAAATAGTTGAAAACAGCGTTTTTCTATGTCTTTGCAAGTTTAAAACAGCAAATTTATCGCCATTTCTCATAAGTCGCCGTTTCGCACGAAAGAAACATGAATTTGTCAGTTTGAATAGTTCAAAACAGCGATTTTCTATGTTTTTGCAAGTTTAAAACAGCAATTTTATCGTCATTTCTCATAAATCGCCGTTTCACACGTAAGAAACATGAATTTGTCAGTTTGAATAGTTCAAAACAGCGTTTTTCTATGTTTTTGCAAGTTTAAAACAGCAATTTTATCGTCATTTCTCATAAATCGCCGTTTCACACGAAAGAAACATGAATTTGTCAGTTTGAATAGTTCAAAACAGCGTTTTTCTATGTTTTTGCAAGTTTTAACAGCAATTTTATAGTAATTTCTCATAAATCGCCGTTTCGCACGGAAGAAACATGAATTTGACAGTTTGAGTAGTTCAAAACAACGTTTTTCTATGTTTTTGCAAGTTTAAAACAGCAATTTTATCGTCATTTCTCATAAATCTCCGTTTCACACGAAAGAAACGTGAATTTGTCAGTTTGAATAGTTCAAAACAGCGTTTTTCTATGTTTTTGCAAGTTTAAAACAGCAATTTTATCGTCATTTATCATAAATCGCCGTTTCGCACGAAAGAAACCATGAATTTGTCAGTTTGAGTAGTTCAAAACAGCGTTTTTCTATGTTTTTGCAAGTTTAAAACAGCAATTTTATCGTAATTTCTCATAAATCGCCGTTTCGCACGGAAGAAACATGAATTTGTCAGTTTGAATAGTTGAAAACAGCGTTTTTCAATGTTTTTGCAAGTTTAAACAGCAATTTTATCGTCATTTCTCATAAATCGCCGTTTCACACGAAAGAAACATGAATTTGTCAGTTTGAATAGTTCAAAACAGCGTTTTTCTATGTTTTGCAAGTTTATAACAGCAATTTTATAGTAATTTCTCATAAATTGCCGTTTCGCACGGAAGAAACATGAATTTGTCAGTTTGAGTAGTTCAAAACAGCGTTTTTCTATGTTTTTGCAAGTTTAAAACAGCAATTTTATCGTCATTTCTCATAAATCGCCGTTTCACACGAAAGAAACATGAATTTGTCAGTTTGAATAGTTCAAAACAGCGTTTTTCTATGTTTTTGCAAGTTTAAAACAGCAATTTTATCGTGATTTCACAAAAATCCACCGTTTCCAACGTAAGAAACATGAATTTATCAGTTTGAATAGTTCAAAACAGCGTTTTTCTAT